>JAXCGZ010003819.1:0-17500 GCA_037179515.1 Halocaridina rubra
ATATATATATATATATATATATATATATATATATATATATATATATATATATATATATATATATATATATATATATATATATATATATATATATATATATATTAACCACTTAAGCACATTACATATGTGAAAACATGAATAATTTTTTACCCCGACCGGGACTCGAACCTAGGACTTATAATTACTAAGTCAAGGCGCTACCAACTACACACCACAGAAGGTTTAAAAGGAATCCAACCTTATAGCTTATATCTGCTGTACTTAAGAATGAACGCATTCTATCTGAATGCCACTATGTTCATATTACAGATTCCCCAACCTCACTCGTGGCTTCATTTTCGCATTTAATTCAATTCCCAATCTCATTCGGGATATACAATAACCAATTAAGCACATTACATATGTGAAAACATGAATCACTTTTTACCGCGACCGGGACTCGAACCTAGGACTTATAATTAATTACTAAGTCAAGGCGCTACCAACTACACACCACAGAAGGTTTAAAAGGAATCCAACCTTATAGCTTATATCTGCTATACTTAGGAATGAACGCATTCTATCTGAATGCCACTATATTCATATTACAGATTCCCCAACCTCACTCGTGGCTTCATTTTCGCATTTAATTCAATTCCTAATCTCATTCGCGCTATACAATAACCAATTAAGCACATTACATGTGTGAAATCATGAATCATTTTTTACCCCGACCGGGACTTGAACCTAGGACTTATAATTACTAAGTCAAGGCGCTACCAACTACACACCATAGAAGATTTAAAAGGAATGCAACCTTATAGCTTATATCTGCTATACTTAGGAATGAACGCATTCTATTTGAATGCCACTATGTTCATATTACAGATTCCCCAACCTCACTCGTGGCTTCATTTTCGCATTTAATTCAATTCCCAATCTCATTCGGGCTATACAATAACCAATTAAGCACATTACATATGTGAAAACATGAATCATTCTTTACCCCAACAATTCCAAGACATTTCCACCTAGTTTAGCCATTGCTTGCAGTTTCCTAATAAGCCTCCCATGTGGAACAGAGTCAAATGCTTTCTGGAAGTCTAAGAATATGCAATCTGCCCAGCCCTCTCTTTCCTGTAAGATTCGACTTACCTCAGCATAAAATTCTTATAAGTTTGTTACTGCTGATCTACCTTCTCTGAAGCCATGTTGCCTCACTGACAAAAAGTTGAAGGATTCCAAGTGAAGAGAGATATGTTTCCTTAGTAGTTTCTCCATAACTTTGCAAACTATGCTGGTCAAGGAAACTGGTCTATAGTTCAGAGCCATATCCCTCCTTCCCTTTTTGAAGATAGGTATCACATTTGCTTGTTTCCAGCATCTTGGAATCTCCCCTGACTCCAGTGACTTTTTAAATATGATAACCAGTGCCACTGATATTGAGTTTGCGCATTTTTTTAAGTACATGAGGGGATATGTCATCAGGGCCTGTAGCTTTATGAACATCTAAATCCATCAGTGCTTTGCATACCTCTGTGGCTGTAAGGTTGATGTTCTCAAATGCCGGCCCTTGAGCTTCTATCTCTGCAATCTGAGGGGGTGGGGTATTTTCTACTGTAAATACTTAATGAAACTCCTTATTCAGTTCTTTGCAGATC
Source organism: Halocaridina rubra (assembly GCA_037179515.1). Classification (NCBI taxonomy): domain Eukaryota; kingdom Metazoa; phylum Arthropoda; class Malacostraca; order Decapoda; family Atyidae; genus Halocaridina; species Halocaridina rubra. The sequence goes on from JAXCGZ010003819.1 coordinate 1,641, forward strand.
TCTTCATCCGTCTCAGTGATGCTTCCATCCGCTCTCTTTAGCCTTAAATCCTGTTCTTTTGCCTCCAGTTTTCCTTTGATAAAGCTGTGGAAAAGCTTGGGATATTCTTTAGCCTTCCTGGTGATGCCCCTCTCATAGTCTCTCTCTGCCTCTCTTCTTTTACTTAGGTAGTCATTTCTTGCTCTTTTGTACGTTTGCCAGGCATTTATGTTTTTTCTCCTCCTATACCTTCTCCAGCATTTATCTCTCCACTCCTTAGCTCTTTTACACTCATTATCGAACCATTTATCTCTGGCATGAATTACACCTACTTTGGTGACAGGTATGCAGCAATCTACTATCTTCCCATATTTCTCACAAAAGATGTCATACATTTTTTGTACAGATTTGTTGTAAAATAAGGTTCTCCAGTCAATAACTGCAAAAAGCTCATTCATTTTGATGTAATCTCCTTTTGGATAGTTCCTCCTCATGTCCTCAGTGCCTCTACTCTCAGGCAGAATATCTTCAATGATATACTCCATCAACAACACACAGTGGTCACTCTTTCCTATTGGTGGTTCATACTCATTTTTTTTTCAATATCCAACACATTATCTGTGAATACTAGATCAAGTAGTGATGGCTCATCCCCACCCATGGCCCTTGTTGGTTCCATTACATGTTGGTGTAGGAAATTCCCTTGTGTGTGTGATTACCTAGTTGTGATTACCTAATTGTGTTTACGGGAAAGAGCCCAAAGCTCGTATCTTCCCGTCTCCTGATCGGTTCCATTTTAGACTTAGTGATACTTATCATACCTGTCCTTAAAACTATGGATTGAGATAGCATTAACTACCTCCTCGCTTAGCCAATTCCAATTATCAACTACTCTTACACTGAAAAAGTATTTCCTTACATCCTGCAAAGAAGTTTTCTTACGAAGCTTCAAACTATGACCTCTAGTTCTAGAGCCAGCCATATCAAAATATCGATCCCTATCCACTCTATCATAACCATGAAGGAATTTAAAGACTGTCACCATATCCCCCCTCACTCTTCTAGCTTCGAGTGATGGTAAGTCTAATTCCCTCAGCCTCTCATCATAACCGAGATTGCGTATTTCTGACACCAGTTTCGTGGCATGTCTTTGAACTTTTTCAAGCTTAGCTATGTGCTTTTTCAAGTGCGGATTCCAAAAGGGGGCTGCATATTCGAGTTTTGGCCTCACATAGGTTACATAAATATTTCTGAACATTTCCTTGTCCGTGTGCCTGAAGGCTACCCTTACATTTGATAAGAATGCATATGCTGCCCTTACTATGCCATTTATATGTATTTCTGGAGACAAATCGGCCAGTATGTTTACTCCTAGATCTCTCTCAGTTTCTGTCTCTTGAAGTTGTACTCCAGCCACCGAGTAGTCAAGCTTGGGCCTTCTTGCACTTGTACCCATTCTCATTACCTTACATTTTGAAGTATTGAATTTCATTAGCCACTTTTCTGACCACTCATGCAGATTATTTAGATCCTCCTGAAGTTCTCTACCATTGTTCTCGTTTTTTACTTTCTTCACAATCTTTGCATCATCTGCAAACATATTCATGAATGAATTTACAGACTCTGGTAGGTCATTTACATATACAAGGAACAAAAGTGGCCCTAAAACTGAACCCTGTGGAACTCCACTACTAACTCTTCTCCATTCAGACACTGTCTTACTCTAACCCTCTGTGTGTGTGTGTGTGTGTGTGTGTGCATGCGTGCCTGTGTGTGTGTGTGTGTGTGTGTGTGTGTGTGTGTGTGTGTGTGTGTGTGTGTGTGTGTGTGTGTGTGTGTGTACAAACTAGACTGAGGTACAGCTGATATGGTAGTACTTACTTTCAACTGTAAAAAGGAAAATAACAGTTATCAAACTCAATTGCCTTTTTTTTTTTGTATTGAGAAATAGTAGACAATTTAATTCCATCATGTGGTGTTGAAATTTCCCTAGAAAATAAATACACACAAACACACACACACACACACACACACACACACACATACACACACACACACACACAGGAGCTGAATACGGAAAATGATGCCATGAAAACGTCCTTTGCTGATGCACTAAAGGGGAATGTGGCAGTAAAAGAGGCTGTAAAGGTGGTGGCACTGGAAAACATACGAACAGTTGACTATAAAGAGACAGTAATCGAAAAAATGAAAGACGTTGTGATGGAAAGGGCAAACCCACTCATCAGACAGGCACTTGATAAGGAGAAGACAGTGGTAATCTCAGGCATAAGTGAATCCCAGGAGCCAACATGGCAGGGGAGACTTGAAGAAAATAAAGCTAGGGTTGTAGACCTGATAAGAAAGCTTGGAGTAGTATGTGGTCCTGAGGATATTGTAAACATACACCAACTAGGTAAATATTCGATGGAAGGAAAGCCGAGACCAACAAAAGTAACCTTTGAGAGAGGGGAAACATGTAGGGAAATATTGTTGAGAAAAAAAAGTCTAAAAGACCTTCAAGAATGCAAAGAAGTGTTCATTAGACGATACAGAACACAGGAAGAGATGGGAAAGATCAAAAACTTGTTGCAAGAGGCAAGAAGGTTAAATGATGAAAGAAATGAAGAAGAGAAGAAAAATTTTCGTTACAAAATACTTCCAGACAAAGGGGAGATAAAGAAGATAATGACAGAAGATCAGGGGATGGGGCCTCATTAAGATTGTTATACACAAATGCTGATGGATTAGCTGGTAAGGCAGTAGAATTAAAAGATAGGATTCACAACAGTAAGGCAGATATAGTAGCAATTACAGAGACTAAGTTGATTGAGGACATAAACAGTGTCACAGTTTTTCCTAAGGGCTTCAGAATAATAAGGGTTGAAAGATCTGAGAGGACTGGTGGAGGGATAGCACTGCTCATAAGTGAGAGGATTCAAGTTGAAGAAATAAACTTGGCTATAGAAAGTGAGTTCAGGGAATTTCTTGTTGCTCGCATAAATACTGGGTCAGAGAGCATTATAATAACTGTTGTATACAACCCCCCAAGGAACCAAAATAGGCTTGAAATTTATGAGGAAATTCATATAGGTACTATTGAAGTCATAAACTCAGTTGTTAACATGGCACGGGAGAAAAAATGTAGGATTTTGATTATGGGAGACTTTAATCATAAAGAGATAGATTGGATAAATCTTGACCCATACAGTGGTGAGGACTCATTCGGGGCAAGATTCCTAGATTGCGTACAAGGGAATTTCCTACACCAACATGTAATGGAACCAACAAGAGCCAGGGGTGGGGATGAGCCATCACTACTTGATCTAGTGTTCACAGATAATGTGTTGGATATTGAAAATATTGAGTATGAACCACCAATTGGAAAGAGTGACCACTGTGTGTTGTTGATGGAGTATATCATTGAAGATATTCTTCCTGAGAGTAGAGGCACTGAGGACATGAGGAGGAACTATCCGAAAGGAGATTACATCAAAATGAATGAGCTTTTTGCAGTTATTGACTGGAGAACCTTATTTTACAACAAATCTGTACAAGAAATGTATGACATCTTTTGTGAGAAATATGGGAAGATAGTAGATTGCTGCATACCTGTCACCAAAGTAGGTGTAATTCATGCCAGAGAGAAATGGTTCGATAATGGGTGTAAAAGAGCTAAGGAGTGGAGAGACAAATGCTGGAAAAGGTATAGGAGGAGAAAAAACATAAATGCCTGGCAAACCTACAAAAGAGCAAGAAATGACTACCTAAGTAAAAGGAGAGAGGCAGAGAGAGATTATGAGAGGGACATCACCAGGAAGGCTAAAGAAAATCCAAAGCTTTTCCACAGCTTTATCAGAGGAAAACTGAAGGTAAAAGAACAGGTTTTAAGGCTAAAGAGAATGGATGGAAGCATCACTGAGATGGACGAAGAGATCTGCAAAGAATTGAACAAGGAGTTTCAGTCAGTATTTACAGTAGAAAATACCCCACCCCCTCAGATTGCAGTGATAGAAGCTCAAGGGCCGGTATAAGAGAACATCAACCTTACAGCCACAGAGGTATGCAAAGCGCTGATGGATTTAGATGTTCATAAAGCTACAGGTCCTGATGACATATCCCCTCATGTGCTTAAAAAATGCTGCAAACACAATATCAGTGGCACTAAGTATCATATTTAAGGAGTCACTGGAGTCGGGGGAGATTCCAAGATGCTGGAAACAAGCAAATGTGATACCTATCTTCAAAAAGGGAAGGAGGGATACGGCTCTGAACTATAGACCAGTTTCCTTGACCAGCATAGTTTGCAAAGTTATGGAGAAACTACTAAGGAAACATATCTCTCTTCACTTGGAATCCTTCAACTTTTTGTCAGAGAGGCAACATGGCTTCAGAGAAGGTAGATCAACAGTAACAAACTTATTAGAATTTTATGATGAGGTAAGCCAAATCTTACAGGAAAGAGAGGGCTGGGCAGATTGCATATTCCTAGACTTCCAGAAAGTGTTTGACACTGTTCCACATGGGAGACTTATTAGGAAGCTGCACTCAATGGCTAGAATAGGTGGAAATGTTTTGGAATGGATAAAAACTTACTTAAAAGGAAGGGAACAGAGGGTTAGAGTAAGACACTCAGTGTCTGAATGGAGAAGAGTTAGTAGTGGAGTTCCACAGGGTTCAGTTTTAGGGCCACTTTTGTTCCTTGTATATGTAAATGACCTACCAGAGTCTGTAAATTCATTCATGAATATGTTTGCAGATGATGCAAAGATTGTGAAGAAAGTAAAAAACGAGAACAATGGTAGAGAACTTCAGGAGGATCTAAATAATCTGCATGAGTGGTCAGAAAAGTGGCTAATGAAATTCAATACCTCAAAATGTAAGGTAATGAGAATGGGTACAAGTGCAAGAAGGCCCAAGCTTGACTACTCGGTGGCTGGAGTACAACTTCAAGAGACAGAAAATGAGAGATCTAGGAGTAAACATACTGGCAGATTTGTCTCCAGAAATACATATAAATGGCGTAGTAAGGGCAGCATATGCATTCTTATCAAATGTAAGGGTAGCCTTCAGGCATATGGACAAGGAAATGTTCAGAAATATTTATGTAACCTATGTGAGGCCAAAACTCGAATATGCAGCCCCCTTTTGGAATCCGCACTTGAAAAAGCACATAGCTAAGCTTGAAAAAGTTCAAAGACATGCCACGAAACTGGTGCCAGAAATACGCAATCTCGGTTATGATGAGAGGCTGAGGGAATTAGACTTGCCATCACTCGAAGCTAGAAGAGTAAGGGGGGATATGGTGACAGTCTTTAAATTCCTTCATGGTTATGATAGAGTGGATAGGGATCGATATTTCGATATGGCTGGCTCTAGAACTAGAGGTCATAGTTTGAAGCTTCGTAAGAAAACTTGTTTGCAGGATGTAAGGAAATACTTTTTCAGTGTAAGAGTAGTTGATAATTGGAATTGGCTAAGCAAGGAGGTAGTGAATGCTATCTCAATCCATAGTTTTAAGGACAGGTACGATAAGTATCACTAAATCTAAAATGGAACCGATCAGAAGACGGGAAGATACGAGCTTTGGGCTCTTTCCCGTAAACACAATTAGGTAATCACACACACACACACACACGCACACACACACACACACACACACACACACACACATGCCACGAAACTGGTGCCAAAAATACGCAATCTCAGTTATGATGAGAGGCTGAGGGAATTAGACTTACCATCACTCGAAGCTAGAAGAATGAGGGGGGATATGGTGACAGTCTTTAAATTCCTTCATGGTTATGATAGAGTGGATAGGGATCGATATTTTGATATGGCTGGCTCTAGAACTAGAGGTCATAGTGTGAAGCTTCGTAAGAAAACTTCTTTGCAGGATGTAAGGAAATACTTTTTCAGTGTAAGAGTAGTTGATAATTGGAATTGGCTAAGCGAGGAGGTAGTTAATGCTATCTCAATCCATAGTTTTAAGGACAGGTACGATAAGTATCACTAAATCTAAAATGGAACCGATCAGAAGACGGGAAGATACGAGCTTTGGGCTCTTTCCCGTAAACACAATTAGGTAATCACACACACACACACACACACACGCACACACACACACACACACATGCCACGAAACTGGTGCCAAAAATACGCAATCTCAGTTATGATGAGAGGCTGAGGGAATTAGACTTACCATCACTCGAAGCTAGAAGAATGAGGGGGGATATGGTGACAGTCTTTAAATTCCTTCATGGTTATGATAGAGTGGATAGGGATCGATATTTTGATATGGCTGGCTCTAGAACTAGAGGTCATAGTGTGAAGCTTCGTAAGAAAACTTCTTTGCAGGATGTAAGGAAATACTTTTTCAGTGTAAGAGTAGTTGATAATTGGAATTGGCTAAGCGAGGAGGTAGTTAATGCTATCTCAATCCATAGTTTTAAGGACAGGTATGAGAAGTATCACTAAGTCTAAAATGGAACCGATCAAGAGACGGGAAGATACGAGCATTAGGCTCTTTCCCGTAAACACAATTAGGTAATCACAATTAGGTAATCACACACACACATATATATATATATATATATATATATATATATATATATATATATATATATATATATATATATATATATATATATATATATATATATATGGATAAACATAAATGTTTCGTTCATAATCGAGAAAAATCATATGCAATAATAGTAATAAAAATAACAAAATAATAATAATAATAATAATAATAATAATAATAATAATAATAATAATAATAATAATAATAATAATTGAAATCTTTATTGGATCTAGTTTCCAAAATAGCAATGAAAACCTGCATTTACACTGATAGGTCTCACATACGCAGTACAGGAGAGTCTGGGTGCAGCATTATAGTTTATGAAAATTTTTAAGAGCAACAAATATTTGACAAAGCACTGAGTATGCCAAAGTGGTTACACATCACCGAGTGTGCACTTGATGGACTAAAACTTGCTATTAAACATGTTTTCAGTGCTAGGACAAATGCTCTCATATTCTGTGACACACAGAGTGCGTTTCTGTCATTGAGATTATTGAAAAGCTCCTACAAAACTCACATGACTGCAATTCAAGAGGCTCTTTTTTAATTGCGCGAAATTTAAACTGAAACTTAAGTTTTCATGGGTACCCTCCCATATTGGGATAGTAGATAATGAAAAGGTTGACAGGCTTGCAAAAATGGCAACTGAGAGTTCAGTGTCTGAATCATAACCACACTGTCTCAGCTCAAAACAATGTTTTATTATGAGAATATGGAAGAACAAGAACTTTCTAACTCAAAAGGCTGTGATAGAGTTGCTGCTCGCATAACACTTGCTTATAGAAATATATGAGAGGTGAATTGCGAGAAAACTGGTAGAGAGAACCCAGAACACTCAAAATGCAATTTATGCGAGTGTGAAGGGAGCAACATTTTAGTACACTACATTACAGAGTGCACAAAGCTAAAGGACTTCAGACCTCTTGGTCTGAGCTACTTTGAATCTTGTGTGCACTTTTGTGAAACAGAAAACTTATATCCTATACTTAGTGTACATCCAACATTGAAAATGTAATTCTTTTACCCTATCTAAACATATTTAAATGACCTTTTCTATCCGGAAAAAAAGAAAAAAAAGGGAAAAGGGAATAGAGGAGAGAGAAGGGGAGAAGATGGGAGGGGGGAGAGGTGGAGGGAATAACCTCTCTCTCTCTCTCTCTCTCTCTCTCCTCTCTCTCTCTCTCTCTCTCTCTCTCTCTCTCTCTCTCTCTCTCTCTCTCCTCATATGTCTTTCTATATACATAAGCCCTTTTTCCCCTTATAAGAAGAGTGGCTGAGTAAAGACACAAATGCTTTGACTTCCTGGGAAGAGAAAGTACAGAGAAGGGGCTTCCCAGTCCCTTCGCTCTGCCCCATTCAGTCTACTCTTACGACACGCAGGGAAACACGGAGGAAGTATTCTAGCCCCCCTTCCTCAGGAGCTCATATATATTTATATGTGAGTGTGTACATGTATGTATATATATATGTATATGTATGTCTATGTGTATCAAGAATTACTACTTTTGATTCATAACTCTATCTGTATACAAAAGCTACAGCAATGATGATGGTAATAATAATAATAATAATAATAATAATAATAATAATAATAATAATAATAATAATAATAATAATAATAATTATGGATTAAGTTCACGTAATTCTCTCTCATGTACATAATTTGAAGGGTAGAGAGGGGGAGGAGCTTTCAGTCATTCCTTTTCTTTTCCTAACAAATTTCTCTTCCATTAGATGGTGCCGTGCTTATGTGCATGCATGTATGTGTGGGTGTACATGTGTATGTATGCAACTGTTTACATGCACATGTATTTTTATCTTTATTTATTTATTTTTTCTATTTTATTTATTTTTTGTTTCCTTTTTATAATTTTACTCTCACCTGTTTATATAAATGTGCATGTGTATATGTATACACCTGTGCATATGTGTGCACGTGGGGGAGATATATGTGTATGTGCATGTGTGTGCATACATGCACATGCATGCGATATGTGTATGTCCCCAGTCCCTTCGCAGACTCATCACAATTCAGAATCTGAATTGCAGATCAAAACTTAGCACGAGGGTCTGCCCCTCTCTTTTTTCTCTCTTACTTTATTTTCTTTTCCTGCTTTTCCCTCCAATTCCCTTATATCCTTAATCCCATCCCCCCTTTTCCCCTCCTATCCTATCCCATCCTAAAAAAAAAAAAAAAAATCCCTTCGCTCCACCATATTTAACCTACTTTTACGACACGCAAGGGAACACGGAGGAAGTACTTTAGCCCCCCTTTCTCAGCAGTTCAGACATTTATTTATATATATTGTACAAACGTACAAATTGTAAATAATATTTTTTTTATCAAAATATGTAATTATTGTAAATAGGTAATTATTTAGTAATTATTAAGTTATTTTAGAGTTGTATTTAATGGGTCAATTATTACTCTTGGGTCGTTTGTAACTCCTCCCACTGAAATAGCTGTACATATAAATAACCCTGAATTTGATAATTAAATCAGTTCAATATTTTGCTTGTATTGGTGAACATCCTCTTTTATATATTAAGTAAAATAGCTCTTGCTTTCCGTTTGAAGTAGTGAAGTAACTCTGTGTGTGTGTGATTACCTAATTGTGTTTACGGGAAAGAGCCTAAAGCTCGTATCTTCCCGTCTCCTGATCGGTTCCATTTTAGACTTAGTGATACTTATCATACCTGTCCTTAAAACTATGGATTGAGATAGCATTAACTACCTCCTCGCTTAGCCGATTCCAATTATCAACTACTCTTACACTGAAAAAGTATTTCCTTACATCCTGCAATGAAGTTTTCTTACGAAGCTTCAAACTATGACCTCTAGTTCTAGAGCCAGCCATATCAAAATATCGATCCCTATCCACTCTATCATAACCATGAAGGAATTTAAAGACTGTCACCATATCCCCCCTCACTCTTCTAGCTTCGAGTGATGGTAAGTCTAATTCCCTCAGCCTCTCATCATAACTGAGATTGCGTATTTCTGGCACCAGTTTCGTGGCATGTCTTTGAACTTTTTCAAGCTTAGCTATGTGCTTTTTCAAGTGCGGATTCCAAAAGGGGGCTGCATATTCGAGTTTTGGCCTCACGTAGGTTACATAAATATTTCTGAACATTTCCTTGTCCATGTGCCTGAAGGCTACCCTTACATTTGATAAGAATGCATATGCTGCCCTTACTATGCCATTTATATGTATTTCTGGAGACAAATCTGCCAGTATGTTTACTCCTAGATCTCTCTCATTTTCTGTCTCTTGAAGTTGTACTCCAGCCACCGAGTAGTCATGCTTGGGCCTTCTTGCACTTGTACCCATTCTCATTACCTTAAATTTTGAAGTACTGAATTTCATTAGCCACTTTTCTGACCACTCATGCAGATTATTTAGATCCTCCTGAAGTTCTTTACCATTGTTCTCGTTTTTTACTTTCTTCACAATCTTTGCATCATCTGCAAACATATTCATGAATGAATTTACAGACTCTGGTAGGTCATTTACATATACAAGGAACAAAAGTGGCCCTAAAACTGAACCCTGTGGAACTCCACTACTAACTCTTCTCCATTCAGACACTGTTCCCTTCCTTCTAAGTAAGTTTTTATCCATTCCAAAACATTTCCACCTATTCTAGCCATTGATTGCAGCTTCCTAATAAGTCTCCCATGTGAAACAGTGTCAAACGCTTTCTGGAAGTCTAGGAATATGCAGTCTGCCCAGCCCTCTCTTTCCTGTAAGATTTGGCTTACCTCATCATAAAATTCTAATAAGTTTGTTACTGTTGATCTACCTTCTCTGAAGCCATGTTGCCTCTCTGACAAAAAGTTGAAGGATTCCAAGTGAAGAGAGATATGTTTCCTTAGTAGTTTCTCCATAACTTTGCAAACTATGCTGGTCAAGGAAACTGGTCTATAGTTCAGAGCCGTATCCCTCCTTCCCTTTTTGAAGATAGGTATCACATTTGCTTGTTTCCAGCATCTTGGAATCTCCCCCGACTCCAGTGACTCCTTAAATATGATACTTAGTGCCACTGATATTGTGTTTGCAGATTTTTTAAGCACATGAGGGGATATGTCATCAGGACCTGTAGCTTTATGAACATCTAAATCCATCAGCGCTTTGCATACCTCTGTGGCTGTAAGGTTGATGTTCTCTAATACCGGCCCTTGAGCTTCTATCACTGCAATCTGAGGGGGTGGGGTATTTTCTACTGTAAATACTGACTGAAACTCCTTGTTCAATTCTTTGCAGATCTCTTCATCTGTCTCAGTGATGCTTCCATCCGCTCTCTTTAGCCTTAAAACCTGTTCTTTTACCTTCAGTTTTCCTCTGATAAAGCTGTGGAAAAGCTTGTGTGTGTGTGTGTGTGTGTGTGTGTGGTGTGTGTGTGTGTGTGTGATTACCTTATTGTGTTTACGGGAAAGAGCCCAAAGCTTGTATCTTCCCGTCTCCTGATCGGTTCCATTTTAGACTTAGTGATACTTATCATACCTGTCCTTAAAACTATGGATTGAGATAGCATTAACTACCTCCTCGCTTAGCGAATTCCAATTATCAACTACTCTTACACTGAAAAAGTATTTCCTTACATCCTGTGAAGAAGTTTTCTTACGAAGCTTCAAACTATGACCTCTAGTTCTAGAGCCAGCCATATCAAAATATCGATCCCTATCCACTCTATCATAACCATGAAGGAATTTAAAGACTGTCACCATATCCCCCCTCACTCTTCTAGCTTCGAGTGATGGTAAGTCTAATTCCCTCAGCCTCTCATCATAAATGAGATTGCTTATTCCTGGCACCAGTTTCGTGGCATGTCTTTGAACCTTTTCAAGCTTAGCTATGTGCTTTTTCAAGTGCGGATTCCAAAAGGGGGCTGCATATTCGAGTTTTGGCCTCACATAGGTTACATAAATATTTCTGAACATTTCCTTGTCCATATGCCTGAAGGCTACCCTTACATTTGATAAGAATGCATATGCATGTATTAGTGTGGTGTGTGTGTGTGTCAAGAATTACTACTTTTGATTCGTGATAATAATAATAATACTAATACTACTACTACTACTACTACTAATAATAATAATAATAATAATAATAATAATAATAATAATAATAATAATAATAATAATAATAAAAATAATAGACAAGTCGTACATCCAGACTTATATACTGTTTTTTTATAAAGATAAAACAATAGAAGCAAAAGCGGTACATGTGCATGCATGTATATGTATATGTACCTACTTATTACTCTAGCCTGAAATTTGTTTTTCTACATCTGCTTCAAATTGTATGCAGTGGTTCCGTGTTAAGTGGAGGTTTAACTTATAATGATAACACTCAACAAGGGCTATTGATAATTATTGTTACAAATATTATTCTTAATCAATAATAGCAGAGTGCTCTTCTGTCACTAATACATGTTAACCACAATATATCACTCTTAATTGATAATCGCAGAGTGCTCTTCTGCCATCAGTCAATTATTACACTATATTTAACCCTAATCACTTGCTATGATTTTTAAAATTATTTGCAAATTCTATTACCATTTGATATATACATGACCAAATACAGATTGTAATGCTTTACAACTGCAATATCACTGGAAATGCCCATGCGCACGTCCAAAAGTATTAGTTTCCGAAAGTCTAGGGATGAATTTACTGCACCCTATATATACGTACTGAATATAGTTATACAATTTTGGGGTTTTACTGAACAATACTATATTTTAGTCCAAGTAATTGTGGTTGCTTATTCTGAATAATAATAATATTATTATTAATATTATTATTACTATTATTATTATTATTATTATTATTATTATTATTATTATTATTATTATTATTATTATTACAGCATTTATTAAAGTAAGAATAATGATATAACTTTATTATAGTATGTCATGACCCCAACTCCTTTACAAATAAATTTTGCTGAACTGGAAGTTGTCGTTAAGGGAACAATTGCAAAGCCAATCTGTCATACAATATTATTTATAAAGTGCATTGATATTAGCAATGAAACCGAAGTCAAAAAAGTGAGTCTTAAAACGAAGCTCTCTCTCTCTCTCTCTCTCTCTCTCTCTCTCTCTCTCTCCTCTCTCTCTCTCTCTCTCTCTCTCTCTCTCTCTCTCTCTCTCTCAGCTAAATGGTCAGTATTTATTCCGCCTCAGAAGGGAAGGAATGTGCCGCATCACCACTCCTACCACTATATATACCCCCACCTAGTCCCTACCACATCTGCCGCATCTACCACTATCTGCACTAAGTTTAAGTCAGATGCTGCCACAATCGTCAAAAACACCAATGTATGTAGTATAATTAAACTCTTAGCCAACATTCCCATTTCCACCAAATAATCATCTCCCACTGACCATTCATCCATCGCAATTAACAGCTCCAAAATGAAAATATAAAAAAAAAAAAAAGGAAAACGAAAAAGCGCGAGCATGATTTGGACCCAAAAGGTTAAAGTAAGCACTTCTTGGACTGCCTCTTGAAGAGCATTACTACCTCACAACCCTCCTTTCGTGATTACAAAAGAGTACTCGACTTATCTACATTTACTCTCTAAATATGACCTTTTCATTACACCTAAAGGGGGGTACAGACGATCATTTTTACTGTCAGTAAAAATACTGACACTATTCTATTGGTGTAAACTACTACGTCCATATGATGGACACACCGACAGTAATAATGACAGTACAGGGAAATACTGTCAGTAATATTGATCATCTGTTTAGCCCTTAAGCACGAATACCAGCAGATTCTGAGGTGTTCATTATACGTAACTTATAATACCATACGTACGTGTCATTCACACAACATGAAATTGGCTTCCCTTAGGTGTCCTTCCCAGACTTTCATGCTTCCAGTATCGTTTTTCTATTGCATATCTCTCTTTTTAATGTTGTTGCTGTTGTTGTTGTTGATTGCGTCATAACTTTTTTTATTTCATTGCTTTGTTTTTCTTCAATACTAAATCAAGTGAAGAAATCTCTCTCTCTCTCTCTCTCTCTCTCTCTCTCTCTCTCTCTCTCTCTCTCTCTCTCTCTCTCTCTCTCTCTCTCTCTCTCTCTCTCGAGTGCGTGATATTTGATTTCGGTTTGTCACCAGGCAACATCCTGAAAATATGAGGTTGCAGCGATGATAGATGTCTAGTATAAGCACCACAAATGGATTCAATTACCAGCTTACGATGATAAAGTGTTTAGTGGAGTAGATCCAACGGACTCTCTCTTATCAACTCAATCTAAAACCTTATTTCGGTCTTCAGTAACCAACCTTTGAGAAAAGTCTTAAGCTGGCGTTAATGAGACGCAACGTTTTTGCGCAGAAAGCTACGCATCTACATATAGGATTTTTCTCCCATAAAGCCTCCGACCTTACAAAGGAAGTTATGATTTTTCTATACAAACCAATAGAAAAAACATAAATAATAACGATCCATTCACAATCTTCCTCGGGCTTAGGCCAAATGACTCTCGTCTAGAACAGCTTATAAAAACAGCTAACCAGATTTGACACCTACAAAGAACGGCCAAGAATACGAGCAAGAATTAATTTGTTCAGTTCTAGGATAGCACCGCAGTTAAAGTAGATAATGCTTCACTGAAACCCACCCACCCCCCCAAAAAAAAATGTAAGATAACATGATAGGAGGGAAACTGAAAGGCAACCAAGCACTGCATTAAGCGAAGTACAGAGCAAAATCAAGGTGAATTAGTTCTTTGGTATAGCATGTTAGAAATAAAAATTGGATTGCGATGTGCATAGAGAGAGATAGAGAGAGAGAGAGAGAGATTTAATCTTAAACACAAAGCATTATATTGTTTTGAGGAGTTAATTCACTGTTAGCAAATAACAATAATAATAATAATAATAATAATAATAATGATAATAGTAATAGCAATAGCGATAATGATAATGATAATAATAATAATAATAATAATAATAATAATAATAATAATAATAATAATAATGATAATAATAATAATAATAATAATAATAATAATAATAATAATCAATCATAATCATAATCATAATCATAATCATAATTACAATTATAATAATAATAATAATAATAATAATAATAATAATAATAATAATAATAATAATAATAATTTTATTGCTACTATGTTGTTAACTAGCTATGAATGAAATTGATAAAGACATATTGTCACTTCAAGTCTTCAAGAATCTTGTGTCAAAGAATCATTTCTGGACTAGCAGAATGTTACTCTCCAACTGGGATATTCGATGAATAGAGTTTCTTCAAGACCTTTATATATTTTGTAGTTTTCTCTGATGCCTTCCATGGATATTAAATATCAGGAGATTCCCTTCATTAAATTCAATATATATATATATATATATATATATATATATATATATATATATATATATATATATATATAAAATATTATTATTATTATTATTATATTATTATTATTATTATTATTATTATTATTATTATTATTATTATTATTATTATAATTAGGTGAAGTGGTAGTAATATCAGTACTAACAGTAGCAGTAGCAAACATATGTGCCTCCTCAACAGCTGTCATTTCTCTTTTACACACACGCACACACAATCACAGATATATATATATATATATATATATATATATATATATATATATATATATATATATATATATATATATATATATATATATATATATATATGTAATGCGTTTGTACCAATGTTCCTTTCATCCCTATTGTGATTATTTTTCAATGTGTTCTTACTACTGAATGCCATTATTATAATTTTTTGTCTTTTGGCTTCTTCATATCTTTCGTTACGTATTTATTCATCTTTTTTTTTTAATGTTAGTGACTTCCTCTTACAAATTATAATGGGGGGGGGGGCGCAGCTTCTTGCATTTGGGACCATCATGACTGGCGACTTTTGGCCCTCTAATTTTCGGCTTTATATAATCGATAATATTAATTTCTTCTCGGATAACTTTTAGGAGACAAGGGGGTGGTATGGGGGGAGGGCATCCGGGGGGGGGGGGAGGAGAGAGGGGAGAGAGAGCGAGAGGGAGAGAGAGAGAGAGAGAGAGAGAGAGAGAGAGAGAGAGAGAGAGAGGAGAGAGAGAGAGAGAGAGAGAGAGAGAGAGAGAGCTACTCCTCACCAAAACTCCATTGTAACAGCCATTTCTGTTTCAAGTCTTCCAATTCTTATTATTATTTATTATTATTATTATTATCTATTATTATTATTATTATTATTATTATTATTATTATTATTATTAAATA
>JAXCGZ010003819.1:22500-25000 GCA_037179515.1 Halocaridina rubra
TTACAGCTATATCTGCTATACAAGGAATGAACGCATTGTGGCTTCGTTTTTGCATTTAATTCAAATATCAATTTCATTTGGAATCAACAATAATTAAGTAAGCACATTATCATATGTGAAAATATGAATAATTTTTACCCCGACCGGGACTTGAAACTAGGACACTTAATTTTAGGGCCAAGGTGCTACCAACTACACCACAGAAGGAAACAAACCTTACAGCTATATCTGCTATACTAGTAATAAACGCATTCTATCTGAATGCCACTCTGTTCATATTACAGTTTCCCCCAACCTCACTTTTGGCTTCGTTTTCGCATTTAATTCATATCTCAATCTCATTTGGAATCAACAATTATCAAATAAGCACATTACCATATGTGAAAACATTAATAGTTTTTACCACGACCGGGACTTGACCCTAGGACACATAATTACTGTGCCAAGGTAATACCAACTACACCACAGAAGGTCTAAAAGGGAAACAAACCTTACAGTTATATCTGCTATGTTAGGAACGAAGGCATTCTATCTGAATGCCACTCTGTTCATATAACAGTTTGTCCCAACCTCACTTGTAGCTTCGTTTTTTCATTTAATTCAAATCTCAATCTCATTTGGGATATACAATAATCAAATAAATATATTACCATAAATGAAAACATAAATAATTTTTATCCCAACCGGGACTTGAACCTAGTAATTATGTGACCTAGGTTCAAGTCCCAGTCTCGTCCTTTGTCAGGTCTACAGATAATTAAGCTCTTGTTCTTTTTAAATAACGAAAATGCTCAAAATCTGAATGATGCTTCAACCTTTAAACAAGTAGATCATTGTGATCCAATAAAACATAATTTATTGTTAGAAGATCAAGTTAACAGGTTCTTGAAGAAAATGCATGACTCCGGAAACATCAAAGAAAACGAATACAAACAAATATATGCGAATGCATCAAACCCAGGTATAATGTATGGTCTCCCAAAAGAGCACACGCCAAATGTCCCATTAAGACCCGTTTTATCCTCCTTCAAAACTCACAACTATAACTTATCCAAATATATTCTTCCCCACATCGATATATATTCCAAGAATCAATGCAGCCTTAATAATTCTCATGATAATATATTAGGAATTAATGAACATGAATATAAATGAAAATGCACTCCTTACAAGTTATGACAAAATGTTCTAATACACAAATGTTCCAGTAAGTGAAGTAACTGACATAACCACCGACTTAATATTTAATGATGGAGGCTTTAGAGGTATGTTAAAAAACGAATTCAAACAGATGCTTCAACTGGCTGTCGGCGATTCCTTCTTCATGTTCCACGAGACTTTTTACAAACAAGTAAATGGTTTGGCCTTAGGTAATCCCTTGTCTGCCCCATTGGTAAATATCTTTTTATTTCACCACGAGAAACATTGGTTAAATGAGTGCCCTGTTGTGTTTAAACCAGTGTTCTATATGAGCATCGTTGACGATACTTTTATAATATTTTAAGGCTAGAACAGTCATAGTGAAGAAAAATCTTGAATTACCTAAATAACAAACATAGCAATATTAGTTTTAGTATGGAAATTGAGAATATTAATCAAATCCCCTTTTTAGATCTATTGAAGAAGAAAAGCAACAATAAACTGGAAATTAGTATTTATCGCAAATCATGTTTCACGGGCAAGGGAATGTCGCTTAACATCCACCTACATTAAATTTGATGAAGAAGTGTCCTTTCTGGATATTTGTTTTATACAAAATGGTTTTAATTCTAATATGATACACAGATCATTGAAAATTATTTTAAACATGACGTTTTCTCTAAAACCCATAAGATAAGAACAACAGAAACACATGTTATTTTTCAACTTTTCATTTATGGGTAACGTTACGAACTCCTTTCTTGAAAATGATCTCACATTTATTTAAGAGATATTGTCCACAAATTACCCCTACTTTAAAATTTTATAATAACTTTAAACTTGAAACATTTTTAAATCATAAAGAACAACTACCTCAACCATTCTGTTCATTGGCAGTATATATTTTTAAGTGTCCAATTTGCCAATTGGCCTATTATGGATCGACTAAGAAGTCATTAACAATACGAGACCATGAACATAGGGGATGAATTTCGGATAAAACAGACACTTGACAAATTTTTTTTTGTGATTAAGCATTCAACTTCATCACTAATCGCGGTGCTGGTTATTCAACCTAGTTATTAAGCTTTTAATAATATCAATAATCTATCTCTTGATTATAATGCATGCCAATAAGATACACAAAAATCAAATTACTAAATGTGTAATACCACCAATAACCGTGCTGTTAACTATTATACCAGTGAGTTTCAATATGGCAAATAAACATTTGATAATTAACAACAGTTATTATGCATGCTGTTAAATGACCGTAGTGCAATGAAATTCAAAACCCCATAAAAAAAAATTTGTAGCTCATTTCTGCCGTACAAGATGGGCATAATGATTTTTATGCATT
>JAXCGZ010003819.1:30000-52500 GCA_037179515.1 Halocaridina rubra
ATGTGTTTCCTTAGTAGTTTTTTCATAACTTTGCAAACTATGCTGGTCAAGGAAACTGGTCTATAGTTCAGAGCCGTATCCCTCCTTCCCTTTTTTGAAGATAGGTATCACATTTGCTTGTTTTCAGCATCTTGGAATCTCCCCTGACTCCAGTGACTTTTTAAATATGATACTTAGTGCCACTGATATTGAGTTTGCGCATTTTTTAAGTACATGAGGGGATATGTCATCAGGACCTGTAGCTTTATGAACATCTAAATCCATCAGCGCTTTGCATACCTCTGTGGCTGTAAGGTTGATGTTCTCTAATACCGGCCCTTGAGCTTCTATCACTGCAATCTGAGGGGGTGGGGTATTTTCTTCTGTAAATACTGACTGACACTCCTTGTTCAATTATTTGCAGATCTCTTCATCCGTCTCAGTGATGCTTCCATCTACTCTCTTTGGCCTTAAAACCTGTTCTTTTACCTTCAGTTTTCCTCTGATAAAGCTGTGGAAAAGCTTGGAATTTTCTTTAGCCTTCCTGGTGATGTCCCTCTCATAGTCTCTCTCTGCCTCTCTCCTTTTACTTAGGTAGTCATTTCTTGCTTTTTTGTAGGTTTGCCAGGCATTTATGTTTTTTCTCCTCCTATACCTTTTCCAGCATTTGTCTCTCCACTCCTTAGCTCTTTTACACCCATTATCGAACCATTTCTCTCTGGCATGAATTACACCTACTTTGGTGACAGGTATGCAGCAATCTACTATCTTCCCATATTTCTCACAAAAGATGTCATACATTTCTTGTACAGATTTGTTGTAAAATAAGGTTCTCCAGTCAAGAACTGCAAAAAGCTCATTCATTTTGATGTAATCTCCTTTCGGATAGTTCCTCCTCATGTCCTCAGTGCCTCTACTCTCAGGAAGAATATCTTCAATGATATACTCCATCAACAACACACAGTGGTCACTCTTTCCAATTGGTGGTACATACTCAATTTTTTCAATATCCAACACATTATCTGTGAACACTAGATCAAGTAGTGATGGCTCATCCCCACCCCTGGCCCTTGTTGGTTCCATTACATGTTGGTGTAGGAAATTCCCTTGTACGCAATCTAGGAATCTTGCCCCGAATGAGTCCTCACCACTGTGTGGGTCAAGATTTATCCAATCTATCTCTTTATGATTAAAGTCTCCCATAATCAAAATCCTAAATTTTTTTTCCCGTGCCATGTTAGCAACTGAGTTTATGACTTCAATAGTACCTATATGACTTTCCTCATAAATTCAAGCCTATTTTGGTTCCTTGGTGGGTTGTATACAACAGTTATTATAGTGCTCTCTGACCCAGTATTTATGCGAGCAACAAGAAATTCCTTGAACTCACTTTCTATAGCCAAGTTTATTTCTTCAACTTGAATCCTTTCACTTATGAGCAGTGCTATCCCTCCACCAGTCCTCTCAGATCTTTCAACCCTTAGTAATTGAAGCCCTTAGGAAAAACTGTGACACTGTTTATGTCCTCACTCATCTTAGTCTCTGTAATTGCTACTATATCTGCCTTACTGTTGTGAATCCTATCTTTTAATTCTACTGCCTTACCAGCTAATCCATCAGCATTTGTGTATAACAATCTTAATGAGGCCCAATCCCCTGATCTTCTGTCATTATCTTCTTTATCTCCCCTTTGTCTGGAAGAACTCTGTAATGAAAATTTTTCTTATGTTCTTCATTTCTTTCATCATTTAACCTTCTTGTCTTTTGCAACAAGTTTTTGATCTTTCCCATCTCTTCCTGTGTTCTGTATCGTCTAATGAACACTTCTTTGAATTCTTGAAGGTCTTTTAGACTTTTTTTTCTCAACAATATTTCCCTACATGTTTCCCCTCTCTCAAAGGTTACTTTTGTTGGTCTCGGCTTTCCTTCCCTCGAATATTTACCTAGTTGGTGCATGTTTACAATATCCTCAGGACCACATACTACTCCAAGCTTTCTTATCAGGTCTACAACCCTAGCTTTATTTTCTTCAAGTCTCCCCTGCCATGTTGGCTCCTGGGATTCGCTTATGCCTGAGATTACCACTGTCTTCTCCTTATCAAGTGCCTGTCTGATGAGTGGGTTTGCCCTTTCCATCACAACGTCTTTCATTTTTTCGATTACTGTCTCTTTATAGTCAACTGTTTGTATGTTTTCCAGTGCCACCACCTTTACAGCCTCTTTTACTGCCACATTCCCCTTTAGTGCATCAGCAAAGGAAGTTTTCATGGCATCATTTTCCATATTCAGCTCCTGGAACTCTTTTCTGAACTGTTCAATGTTTTCCTTAATCTGGACATTCCAAGCACCAATCTCGTCTCTCTCAGAAGAGAGCAGTGAACTAACATCTAATTCCTTTAGGTTGTCATTCAGCTGTTTGTTTTTATCTTCTTGTTTAGAAATTCTAGATTCTAGTTGACTCTTTTCCCCTTCCAGCTTCTTTACTCTTTTTTCTAGTTCTTTTCTCTCCTGCCCTTGTGCTTTATTTGCTTCCTCCAAAGATCTTATTTGCTCTTTGAGTGCGTGTGTGTGTGTGTGTGTGTGTGTGTGTGTGTGTGCGTGCGTGCGTGCGTGCGTGCGTGCGTGCGTGCGTGCGTGGGTGGGTGGGTGGGTGGTTGGGTGGGTGGGTGGGTGGGTGGGTGGGTGTGGTGTGTGTGTGTGTGTGTGTGTGTGTGTGTGTGTGTGTGTGTGTGTGTGTGTGTGTGTGTGTGTGTGTGTGTGTGTGTGTGTGTGTGTGTGTGTGTGTGTGTGTGTGCTGTTAATTAACGAAAGTAAAACACAATGCATGTTTATTGGTTCAAGGTTCCACATAGCACAAATTCCAGAATACGCAACAATTCATTTTTGCGACAATATTATCACACCTAGCAAAACAGTCAAAAACCTAGTAATTCACTTTGATAACCACATGTTGTTTGATTCCCACATACATAAAGTATGCAAAAAGGTTACAGGAACATTAATGTACTTATCACGTATAAAAGACTACCACTCGAATAACTGTTGTTGAATCTCTAGCCCAAAGTCACATTAATTACTGCACAACTGTTTGGGGAGCTACCACCAAGACTCAGATAAATAGAATACAGAAGCTTATTAATTTTGCAGCTCGAGTTGCCCTGGGAGGAATAAGAAAATATGACCACATCACACCAGCTCTCAATAAACTTGGGTGGCTGCGGGCAGAAAACAAGGTCGCTTATGCTATTTATGTTTTTTATTCAATATTTTGGACCATCATTATCCTAACTGGCTATTTGATTTAAAAACATCAAGGATATAAGGGGAACCAACACAGACAGAGCAGTGAGCTCTTTATTCACAGAACAAACACAGAAGCAGGTTCAAAGATGATCACTATCAAAGGGCCAACACTCTGGAATAATATTCCAGAGCATCTTAAATATGCATCCTCCTTCACAGCTTTCAAAGGCAAACTATATAGTTTTCTTTTGGACAAATAGTTGCTGCTCATTAAGAACTAATTATTCTCATTGTAAGGAAAACAAATATGGAATTGATGCCGATAATAACGATCCTGTATCTAGTGTCATTCTTACTACTTTATTATTAACATTATTGTTAACATTTTTAGTACAGCATTATTAGTTTCTATGAAAGTTACATTTAATTATAACTATATATATTACCCTCTTATTTATTACTTTAATTACAAGTCTACTTATAAGTTACTATTAATGTTGAATAACCATTGTAGAAAATGGAAATAAATGTTTGTTTGCGTGCGCGCGCGCGCGTGTGTGTGTGTGTGTGCTCATTATATCTGGTGAGCAGAGAGGAGACTAGAGACCACAGATGCAAGTACTGTACTTGATATTTTTTCTATGATTAAGTCAAACATTCACCTATTCGCCACGGAATGTGCAAAATTAAAGTCAAACTTTAGGTTGATATGGCTTAAAGTTGAAATTCCTCTTGCCAAGCATTATGCTTAAGGGGTTTGTCGTGCATGTGTGATGCTGGATTTAATAAGAGAAATGACACCAAATTAACCTCGAAAAGGCAAAACATTCCAAGCATTTTTATTTGTGGACTCATCATCTTCTGCACCATATGGTGTAAGAATGTGCTAACGAAACTATAATATTCTTCTTACACAAGTGAACAGTTGCTGCCTGCTTCAAACGAAAGCAGCTTTCATGTACTTCTCACTCAGTTTCTTTCTATCTGTGGATTGACATAACCTCCATCTGCTATACTTGTAAAGAAAATATATAATTGTCCTTGACCAATATTCGAACTCCTAACACACTGAAACTCCATTAAGAGTCATCGGGAATCACCAACTGCACTACTGCACTACTCTAAAAATAACCGTCATCTATCTTATAGTCTTCACGCGTACCTTTCTACATAGGCTTGTGGTGTCAGTTTTTAATTCGAACTCATCGCATACTGACAATTCATCGATGTACATATGTTGACTTCCCGAGTGTGCTACCAATGAGCTCTGTAAGGTTATGAAAACAAACTTCTCTGAAAACAGCTTAGGCCGTAATTGAATACCTATTTACACTGACACTTTTCCGTGTGCTGGGGATTCAAATTCTGTATTAGTAAAATATTGTGTAACACACATTTACATATGCAACAATTATTCATTCCCGGTACGCTCTGAAACGTCAAACTCTCGCCCAACTGTATATCATCAGTAGAAACAGTCAAGCAGAATGAGGAGGACAGACAGTTTAATAAACCGCTGTGCTCTAAGTGAGTTACAATTTCTGTTCGAAAACAATATGAGAGAGAGAGAGAGAGAGAGAGAGAGAGAGAGAGAGAGAGAGAGAGAGAGAGAGAGAGAGAGAGAGAGAGAGATATTAAAATTCCCTTTACGTACCCAGCGAAATACCCAACCACACAAGTGGTTGCAGGGGGTGGGAAAGGGCCATGTTGTGGAGGGTGCTTATCTTTGTCACACCGTTAGATCAACAGGGGACCAATTTAAAACTAGAAACCATTCCATACAAACTCTCCTCTCTCCTCTCTCTCTCTCTCTCTCTCTCTCTCTCTCTCTCTCTCTCTCTCTCTCTCTCTCGTGGGTGTAAAGACAGACTATCTTCAAGTATTGCCGCATAGTCTCCGTGGCAAAATGGTAGCGTCTGCGACTCTGAGGCGGCAGGTCGAGGGTTGGCGCCCCGTCACGGACTGAGGTTAGTAAGGGCATACACTCAGGGTCACGATTACATCTGCCAAAACAAGTCCTTCGTAAGAAGGCAACCGTCCTAGCCTTTAGTAGAAAAGGGAGTTCGCGACGTAAAACCGAATCCATCCTTCAAGTATTGCCGCAGGAAGACAACTCGTTGGAGCTAGATCAAAACACATTAAGAAGAACAATTAATAAAATAATTTAGTGACCGCTGACGGCATTCTTCAGAGACTTTTCTTCGCGTTAAATAAGTTTATGTGCAAGATGAACAAAATGACTTCAAATAATATATATATATATATATATATATATATATATATATATATATATATATATATATATATATATATATATATATTATGATTGTGACACCAGGACAGGCTAAAAAACAAAGATATACATCTACCTCCATCAAGCCTGGGCACGAAGAAAACATAAAGAGAAAAAGAGATGGGGAGTATTGTGATTTGTCAGATGTGAAGGGATAATGAGACATGTGTAACGAGTATCCAACAATATTCGATGTTGATGTTGGCATTGATAGAAAACGTACATGAAGGAAGACTAAACATCGAACTGTCCTGGACAGTCTTCTTTAAGTCCACAAGATCCTTCAGCTGTAGTATCGCAATGGGCAGTTGATGCCATGCATATATATATATATATATATATATATATATATATATATATATATATATATATATATATATATATATATATATATATATATGATTTTTTTATTATAATATATATATATATATATATATATATATATATATATATATATATATATATATATATATATATATATATATATATATATATATATATATATATATATATATATATATATATATATATATATATATATATATATATAACTAGCCTCATTCTCCCTTGTAAAGGGCGCGGCAGAACCAAGAAACAAGCATTCACCACGATCCACATGTACCTTAGCTACTCCTCTTAGCTCCTCAGGGCTAAAAGATTGCCACATTTCCCCCTAACCACCCTATTTGAATCACCCACAATGTATGCAGCCAATGATACGTACAATGAGGATCAACAGATCCTCATTGTGGGTTTACCCACACTGCATCACATGGCAACTCCCATCACACCCATCCATCATAGCTCACTGAGCTAGCAGGTGCGAGAAATCCCTTTGCCTCGTGTCACCTATACACAATGTTCCTCCATCATTCCTATCTCTTGAACGCTCCCTTCTCTGCTCCACTTACATTCCATGTGCATTCAATGCCCTTTTCATGCATGCATCCACTTCATTCTCGGTCTACCTATAGGCCAAACTCCAACCACTTCTGCACTTCACACTCTTTTCACTCTTCAATCATCACTAATCTTTTCCATATGTCCAAACCAACTCAGTACTCTCTAATATATATATATATATATATATATATATATATATATATATATATATATATATATATATATATATATATATGTGTGTGATTACCTAATTGTGATTACCTAATTGTGTTTACGGGAAAGAGCCCAAAGCTCGTATCTTCCCGTCTCCTGATCGGTTCCATTTTTAGACTTAGTGATACTTAGTGTGTGTGTGTGTGTGTGTGTGTGTGTGTGTGTGTGTGTGTGTGTGTATATATGTTTCTGTGATTACCTAATTGTGCTTACGGGAAAGAGCCCAAAGCTCGTATCTTCCCGTCTCCTGATCGGTTCCATTTTAGACTTAGTGATACTTATCATACCAGTCCTTAAAACTATGGATTGAGATAGCATTAACTACGCCAAAACACCATCAGCTTCACCACAGAAGATTAAAAGGAAAAAGACCTTATAGCTTATATCTTCTATAGTAGGAATGAACGCATTCTATCTGAATGCCACTATGTTCATATTACAGTTTCCCCATCCTCACTTGTGGTTTCATTTTCGAATTAATTTCAACTCCCAATCTCATTCGGGACCAACAATAACACAATAAGCACATTACATATGTGAAAACATAAATCATTTCTATCCCGACAGGGACTTCAACCTAGAACTTATAATTAATAAGCCAAGGCACTACCAACTACACCACAAAAGGTTAAAAGGAAACAGATCTTACAGCTTATATCAGCTATAGTAGGAATGAATGCATTCTATCTGAATGCCCCTATATTCATATTACAGCTTCCCCAACCTCATTCGTGGTTTCATTTTCGCATTTAATTCAACTCCTAATCTCATTCGGGACCAACAATAACCAAGTAAGCATATTACATATGTGAAAACATAAATCAATTTTACCCCGACCGGGACTTGAACCTAGGACTAATAATAACTAAGCCAAGGCCCTACCAACTACACCACAAAAGGTTAAAGGGAAACAGACCTTATAGCTTATATCTGCTATAACAGGAATGAACGCATTCTATATGAATGCCACTATGTTCATATTACAGTTTCCCCAACCACACTTGTGGTTTCATTTTCACATTAATTTCAACTCCCAATCTCATTCGGGACCAATAATAACCAAATAAGAACATTACATACGTGAAAACATGAATCATTTTTACCCCGACCGGGACTTGAACCTACGACTTATAATTACTAAGCCAAGGCACTACCAACTATACCACAGAAGGTTAAAAGGAAATAGACCTTATAGCTTATATCTGTTATAGTAGGAATGAACGTATTCTATCTGAATGCCACTATGTTCATATTACAGTTTCCCCAACCTCACCTGTGGTTTCGTTTTTGCATATAATTCAACTCGCAATCTCATTCGGGACCAACAATAACCAAATATGCACAGTACATATGTGAAAACATTAATAATTTTTACACCGACCGGGACTTGAACCTAGGACTTATAATTACTAAGCCAAGGCGCTACCAACTACACCCAATAAGGTTAAAAGGAAACAGACCTTATAGCTTATATCTGCTATAGTAGGAA
This sequence comes from Halocaridina rubra, assembly GCA_037179515.1. Taxonomy (NCBI): domain Eukaryota; kingdom Metazoa; phylum Arthropoda; class Malacostraca; order Decapoda; family Atyidae; genus Halocaridina; species Halocaridina rubra. The sequence goes on from JAXCGZ010003819.1 coordinate 38,121, forward strand.
TGAACCAATAATAACCAAATAAGAACATTACATACGTGAAAACATGAATCATTTTTACCCCGACCGGGACTTGAACCTACGACTTATAATTACTAAGCCAAGGCACTACCAACTACACCACAGAAGGTTAAAAGGAAATAGACCTTATAGCTTATATCTGTTATAGTAGGAATGAACGTATTCTATCTGAATGCCCCTATGTTCATATTACAGTTTCCCCAACCTCACCTGTGGTTTCGTTTTTGCATATAATTCAACTCGCAATCTCATTTGGGACCAACAATAACCAAATAAGCACAGTACATATGTGAAAACATTAATAATTTTTACACCGACCGGGACTTGAACCTAGGACTTATAATTACTAAGCCAAGGCGCTACCAACTACACCCAATAAGGTTAAAAGGAAACAGACCTTATAGCTTATATCTGCTATAGTAGGGATGAACGCATTCTATCTGAATGCCACTATGTTCATATTACAGCTTCCCCAAGGTTAACAGGAAACAGACCTTATTGCTTATATCTGCTATAGTAGGGATGAACGCATTTTATCTGAATCTCACTATGTTCATATAACAGTTTCCCCAACCTCACTTGTGGTTTCGTGTTTGCATTTATTTCAACTTCCAATCTCATTCGGGACCAACAATAACCAAAGAAGCACATTACATATGTGAAAATATGAATCATTTTTACCCGACTGGGACTTGAACCTAGGACTTATAATTACTAAGCCAAGGCGCTATCAACTACACCATAGAACGTAAAAATGATTCATGTTTTCACATATGTTATGTGCATATTTGGTTATTGTTGGTCCCGAATGAGATTGGGAGTAGATTTAAATGCGAAAACGAAACCACGAGTGAGGTTGGAGAAACTGTAATATGAACATAGTGGCATTCAGAGAAAATGCGTTCATTCCTACTATAGCAGATATAAGCTATAAGGTCTGTTTCCATTTAACCTTCTGTAATGTAGTTGATAGTGCCTTGGCTTAGTAGTCATAAGTCCTAGGTTCAAGTCCCGGTCAGGGTAAAAATGATTCATGTTTTCACATATATTGTGCTTATTTGGTTACTGATGGTCCCGAATGAGATTGGGAGTTGAATAAAATGCGAAAACGAAATCACGAGTGAGGTTGGGGAAACCTTAATATGAACATAGTGGCATTCAGATAGAATGCATTCATTCCTACTATAGCAGATATAAGCTATAAGGTCTGTTTCCATTTAACCTTCTGTGGTGTAGTTGGTAGCACCTTAGCTTAGTAATTATAAGTCCTATGTTCAAGTCCTGGTCGGGGTAAAAATGATTTATATATATATGTATGTATGTATATATATATATATATATATATATATATATATATATATATATATATATATATATATATATATATATATATATATATATATATATATATATATATGAGAGAGAGAGAGAGAGAGAGAGAGAGAGAGAGAGAGAGAGAGAGAGAGAGAGAGAGAGAGAGAGAGAGAGAGAGAAATATTATACACATGGAATGTAAATATATAATATAGAACATAAAGATCACTATGCACTGTTTTTATAAGTATATGTGCAACCCAACTGAGTTAGAGCAAAACCCCATAAAACACAACAGCAACAGCTGTGGGGGTGCTGCTGCATCAACAACTGTGAGAATAAAACGCTATATCAGCGGCAGAAGACGGAAGAACATTTGCATTCACAATGGAAGCAACATAGCGGAACATCATAAATTGCAATAGTAATAGTGTAAAATGCAACAACAAGAGCTAACAGGCAAGAGAAACCAAGAGGGGTATTATATGAAACGGCAAAAGCATACAGAACAGCGTGTTGTGCTGCGCAGCCTCTTCAGAAGTGATCGTCCTCCTACTTGAGTTAGAATGACATTTATAGAGAAAACTGTTTGACAACTGCGGACGTCAGAGTGACATTTAGAGCAGAATTAGCCCAGCCACTGCTATAAAGAGGTACACAAGTATGCATATAAATTACTAGGACATTAAAGGTGGTATTAGCTTGACTTCCACTTCCCAGGCTGCTGCTGCTGTTGCTACTGCTCCAGTGGGTGGATCTTGTCCAGCCTATGGGTCACTAATATTAACTCTAGGGGTCTAATCTTCCCACTGAAGCATTCATTTTTTTTTTCTATTTTGCCTTATGCATCAAATTTAGTCCCTATTTTGGAGTAGACACAGATGGACTGAAGCCGGGGAATTAAGGTTGGATGCTCTTCTTTACACTCCGCCACGAGCTCGAATATAGGTCCATCTCCTACCACCGAATCGATACACCCTACTCGTTACGCTCCGCCCCACTTAGTCTACTCTTACGATACGCACGGGAACATGGAGGAAGTATTCTAGCCCCCTCCCTCAGGAGCTCATATATATTTATATGTGAGTGTGTAAATATATACATGTATATATATGTATATGTATGTCAATATGTATCAATAATTACTACTTTTGATTCGTAACTCTACCTATATACAAAAGCTGTAGTAATGATGATGATGATGATAATAATAATAATAATGATGATGATAATAATAATAATAATAATAATAATAATAATAATAATAATAATAATAATAATTAATAATTATAATAATAGTAGTCTCCGTGGCAAAATGGTAGCATCCGCAACTCTGAGGCGGCAGGTCGAGGGTTTGCGCCCCGTCACGGACTGAGGTTAGTAAGGGTATACACTCAGGGTAACGATTACATCTGGCAAAACAAGTCCTTCACAAGAAGGCAACTGTCCTAGCCCTTAGTTGAAAAGGGAGTTCGTGACGTAAATTCGAAACCAACCAACCAATAATAATAATAATAATAATAATAATAATAAAAATAATCATGATAACAATAGCAAAAGTAATAATAATAGTAATAATGGATTAAGCTGACGTAATTCTCTCTCATGTACATAATTTGAAGGGTAGAGAAAGGGAAGGGCTTCCAGTCTTTCCTTTTATTTTCCTTCCAAATTTCTCTTCCATTAATTAGATGGTGCTGTGTTCATGTGTGTATGTATATATGCTTAGGTTTATATGTGTACGTATAAGCGATTAATTACATGCACTTTCCTTTGGTGTGTTACCCTCAGATGACAATGATGTGTATGAATATGCATGTATGCATCTTTATCTGTGGAAAGGACTAAGAACTCCTTTTGCCGAAATGAATACCACAAACTCTCACTCTAGTCTCTCTCTCTCTCTCTCTCTCTCTCTCTCTCTCTCTCTCTCTCTCTCTCTCTCTCTCTCTCTCTCTCTCTCTCTCTCTCTCTCTCTCTTGATATGTATGACTATAAAGCCCCAGTAGCATTCCTATTGCTCATCTAATTAATCATGTATATATGAGTAAATGCATGCATATGAGTGTATATATATATATATATATATATATATATATATATATATATATATATATATATATATATATATATATGTATGTATGTATGTGTGTATGTATGTATATGTATGTATAGTTACATGTGCATACATGTATAAGTACCTACTTATTACTCTAACCTGAAAATTGTTATTCTATATCTGCTTCAAATTGTCTGTATTGGTACTGTGGAAAAGTGGAAATTTAACTTAAATGATAGCACTCAACAAGGGCAATTGAAATATATTGTTACAAATATTACTCTTAATTAATAATCGCAGAGTGCTCATCTGCTATTAATACATGTAAACCATAATAATATTACTCTTCAATAATAATCGAAGAGTGTTCTTCTACCATCAATCAATTATTAGACTATATTTTATTATTAGTTACTTGCTATGATATTTAATATTAATTGCAAATTCTATTAATATTTTACTTATACATAACCAAATAGATTGTAATGTTTATCAACTGCAATATCACTTGGAGTGCCCATGTGCAAGTCCCCATGTACAGCTATCTGAATAAAAATAAAAAAATGAAAACCTACTCGTGAAATATACAGCAAAATGTGTCACCCTGGCTATTCATTATATCTATTTAATAAGATACTACTATTGTGCCAGACTTTACGAATAGTTCTTTTTCTGTTGTATATATTTCTACTCTTCACATTATTAGAGCATATGAGAGGTGGAAATAAATCTCGATTCTACAGGTTGCAACCTTTTTCCCTTATCTTCACTCAGCAGATTAATTGAGTATAAAACCATTAGTTGTGTGGGTTTTATTTTGGAAAAGTATTTATATGGATTCAGGTTGTGATACGGACAAATATGCAATCTCTCTCTCTCTCTCTCCTTAAGAACCCCGGAGAGGCTAATGTTGATCCGCCACAGAGGGTCCACTCTTTAGATAGAGGGAAGTGGTCATATTTTATGATAGTCCAAACTTGCCCTTATCGGCATCCCACAGAAAGGATGTCATTAACTCTAACTTATTTTACTTAAGTTTATAGTGAGATAGTCACTTGTTTAATAATAATAATAATAATAATAATAATAATAATAATAATAATAATAATAATAATAATAATAATAATAATAATAAATTCGCTAACATTATTGAATGCTGTCCAGGCAGTGATTAAAAAAAAATTAACCTGAAAGTCTTTATTGTGGTTCGCCATAGCATTGGCCAGCACACTCTTTGTTTCTGTTTGAAAATATAATACAGAGTAAAATAACATGATTGATCTTAAACGCTTTATAGGGGATCACTGTTCACACTTGCCTCTAGCGTCTAGCCTATGGAAAATTATTGCACCGCTTTAGCTCAAAAATGTACTGTGGGGTGCCCAACATTACACCAACTCTTGCCGTTTGGGATTGGCATGGAGCGAAGCTGGGAATATTCTCCAGGAACGGGATTTAAGGAAGTAACCAGGAATGCAACTATGACATAAATACAAGTGTAGTCTATGTTGGAAAAGACTTTGTTGTTCTTTCTAGACTTTTTGGGAGGAGGATACTCTTGGATGTTCGTAGGAAGGCCTTGTGCGTGAGACGTTGTTGGTAATTGTAGTAAGTAGTCTTCGTTTCAGTTAACTTTGAGTATATACCGGCAGCAGCCTTTATTTACTCTCTCTCGTCTCGAATCCTCTGGCAACTTTATATCAGCTCATTTATAGTTCTTCTTCTTCTTCTTCTTCTTCTTCATGTTGTTGTTGTTGTTGTTGTTGTTGTTGTTGTTGTTGTTGTTGTTGTTGTTGTTGTTGTTGTTGTTGTTGTTGTTGTTGTTGTTGTTGTTGTTGTTGTTGTTGTTGTTGTTGTTGTTGTTGTTGTTGTTGTTGTTGTTGTTGTTGTTGTTGTTGTTGTTGTTGTTGTTGTTGTTGTTGTTGTTGTTGTTGTTGTTGTTGTTGTTGTTGTTGTTGTTGTTGTTGTTGTTGTTGTTGTTGTTGTTGTTGTTGTTGTTGTTGTTGTTGTTGTTGTTGTTGTTGTTGTTGTTGTTGTTGTTGTTGTTGTTGTTGTTGTTGTTGTTGTTGTTGTTGTTGTTGTTGTTGTTGTTGTTGTTGTTGTTGTTGTTGTTGTTGTTGTTGTTGTTCTTCTTCTTCTTCTTCTTCTTCTTCTTCTTCTTCTTCTTCTTCTTCTTCTTCTTCTTCTTCTTCTTCTTCTTCTTCTTCTTCTTCTTCAGTTTGTTGTTGTAGTTATTGTTCTTTTTGTTGTTGTTGTTGTTCTTCTTCTTATTCTTATTATTCTTCTTCTTATTCTTATTCTTCTCTCCCTTCATATAATCCTTTTTTTTCAGCATCGTCGTTTTGTTGTTTCTTCCATGTGAATCCTCTTTATATAAAAGTTAATGTTTGTCCTTGAAGGATCAGACAGTCATTGATTATGGAGTTGCAGTCTAATCCGAGTAACGCTTTTTTCATCTGGTATATATTAGGGGAATAAATAAAAGAGTAAAATATGGTTTACTCCAAGCTAGCTCTTGAGAGAAGTTTGAGCTTGATAAAGGTCAAGGCGCTCTCTCTCTCTCTCTCTCTCTCCCTCTCTCTCTCTCTCTCTCTCTCTCTCTCTCTCTCTCTCTCTCTCTCTCTCTCTCTCTCTCTCTCTCTCATGTATAGAATTGATATGTTCTTTCACTGTATTCTTCCCTTCGGATATAAAGTTTTCTCTTTAATTTCCCTATTCCTTTTACACATTTACTTGTTCATATACTCCTTTGTCCATCTATATATCATTTTTTTTTTCGAAAAGCACAATATTCTAGTAACAATGATTACCGTTGCCATAGCCGTATGCACTCAGGCTCGGGCACAGCAATAGTGCACTTTGGGCAGCAACGAGTATAAGTCTTTGGAAAAGCGTTCCCTACGGGTTGTATAAAAGGAGATTTTTTTACTTAGTTTCCCCCAAAGGCAGGGTTAGGTGTTGTATATCAGAAACTTTATTGTTGTTGACGAAGAGACACGATAATTAGTTCTCTGTAATTTTATCCTCCCGTGATACTTAACCGTGATTAGTGAAGCTTCGAAGTTTTTCTCTTTTTATTTGAGATAACCTTTTATTTATATTCTCTTTATTCATCTTTATTACAAGTACGAAGTCTCAGGTTATAAGCAGGTTTATTTAACAAAAAACGGGTATGTATGTGCGCTTCAAGTAGGAAAGCTTGCTCAGATAATATATTTGCTATGTATCTATCTTAAGTTACAGTGTTTGCGTGTGTGTATGTTCGTTAATGTGCTTACTTGCGTGTGTGTTAATGTGTTAGAGTACTAATCAGATTCAACTATAACTAAATAGGAATACTAAACGAGAAAAACCCCATTCCACAATGATAAGGTCATATTTTACCAACGGAGTCACTGAGCATAAAAAATGAATGTACAGGAGGCGTCATGGCCTCACAATATTAAACTCACCTTGAGAGAGAGAGAGAGTAATAATAATAATAATAATAATAAACCTTTATTTCCAAAGTACATTGGGTATTCAAATAAGATACATATATATTCCAGATAGACATCTGTGGTGTACGATATAGACATACTAAAACAAACAAATCATAAAGATAAGTGTACCATTAAAAATTACAAGTAAAATCTTCCTTTAAGAGTAACTTCTTAAGATTATATTTAAAATATACACTGAACCAGCATTTTTTAGTTCTCTGGGAAGCTGATTATATAAATGAGGTCCACGAATGTTTATATCTCTTGAGCCAATATCAGTTTTAGTCCTTCGTACTAATAAATCTTCCCCTTGACGGGTAGTTAACCCGGTAACTGAGCTTACTGTAGAAAAATTATACAAGCAATCAGGAAGATTGTTTCTTAGTATATTAAAAACAAAGGTACATATATCAAAAACATATTTATCTCTAATCTTTATCCATTCTAGATCTTTTAAAACAGGAGAGATGTGCTCGTATTTTCTTACATTGCCAACAGCCACTCGTGCTGCAAAGCTTTGTAACTTTTGTAGTCTTTGTAATTGAGTCTTATTTGTACATTCCCAAACTTTGAGACAGTAATTTATTAAACTCATAGCTAAGGACTGGACAATTATTATACGAGTTGATGTTTCAAATGAGTCTTTTACCCTATTTAGATATATTAGAGTACCCATTACTTTTTTATAAATTTCATCTATATGCATTTCAAAATTCATGTAACGGTCAAAATAGACACCTAGGTTCTTTACCGAGTTCATTGGCTTAATGATATTACCGTTAAAATTTATATGAAGATTGTCATCAACTTCTGATAATAATTGTCTGGATCCGATAAGAATAGATTGGGTTTTAGTTTCATTAAGTAACAAACCATTTTTTAGAAAATAACGTTTAGCCATATACAAAATTTCTTCTGCTCTACGAATAATATTTTCTAAATCATTAATTTCTCCTTCAATTAAGATTTGAGTATCGTCAGCATATTGAATGACATAACAGTTAGGTAAATATTTTACTAGATCGTTTACATATATTAGAAAAAGTATAGGTCCTAGGATCGATCCCTGAGGGACCCCAAACAATACCTTCTTGCGACTTGAAACTATATTTTTTATTCTGACTGACTGGTAGGGGTTTTTTAAATAGTTCTCGAACCAGCTTGGGTCAATGTTCATTTTTTTGCATTTTTCTAATAAAATAGTATGGTTAACACTATCAAAAGCTTTAGAAAGATCGAGTAGTAGTAACAATGATATTTTCTTATTATCTATATTTTTGTATATTTCATCTGATATTTTCAATAAGGCAGTTTCAGTTGATAATTTTGGCCTGAAACCGTGTTGACTTTTTGCAATTAGTTTATTTTTTCAAGAAACTCACTTAACTGATTTGCAACAATCTTTTCAAGTATCTTTGATATAATTGGTAGTAAAGAGATTGGTCTATAGTTAGAGACGTCGTCAGGATTTCCATTTTTAAAACCAGGAATTACATTGGGATTTTTCCATAAATCTGGGTAAATATTGGTAACTATGGAAGTATTGATTATTACCATCAGATAATATGCTATTACAAATAATGAATCTCTAATAAAACGAAAACAAATTCCATCTGATCCATATGCATTAGAGTCTTTCAGATTTTTTATTACTAAGATTACTGTATTACAATCTACTGTAGTAGGGTTAAAGACATCATTACTTCTATTGAATGCACTATGTTCTTCAAAATTAACATTATTATTATTATTACTACCATCATCACTATTATCATTACCATTACTACCACCATCATTATTATTTACACCATTATCAACATTACTATTATTATTACTACTACCATCATCATTATTATTACCACCATTACTATTATTGACTTCATTTATTATTTCTTTTTTTGTTTTTTCAAAGGTTTTTTCCCCACCTCAGCGAAAAAATTATTGAACTCTTCTGCTTTAGCACTTACATTTACCTCATCGGGTATAATTGATATGTTACTACTTTTATTACAGTTATTGGAAAGCATGGTTTTAGCAATTTTCCATGTATCAGAGATATTGCCTTTAGCGTTTTGAAATTCATTTTTGTAATACTGTTTCTTACTGCTACTTAATAATGATTTTACTTGTTTCTTTTGCTCTGTAAACTTTTCTCTTAAAGGGATATTATCTCTTTGTAGTTTTACTTCATTTTGTAGTTTGTCTCTTTCTTTCATAATGTTTTTTATGTCATCTGTTATCCAAGGAGCGGGGAGACGAAATATTTCTCTTGTCACGAGTGGTGCACATCGATCTATACATGATGATAAGACACTGGTTAAAATTCTTACTTGTATATTTATATTATCGGTATATAGAATTTCATTTAATTTATGTACTTCATTCATAAGTAAACTACAAAGTAATTCTTGTGAATAATTTCTTAAGCATCTGAATGTTTTAAAGATTGGTTGTCTCTTTGGTTTGCGAATATTTAGGGACGTTACAATTTCCTCGTGGTCTGCTATAGGGCTTGGCATTACGTCATACTTAGTTATCATATGTTTGGAGTTTGTTATTACTATTTTCTCTTTTTAGTTGATCGTCATTAAAATCGCCATATATAAAAACTGGTTTGTTTTATAAAATTATTTCCTTAAAAACGTCCAAAATATAGCTAAAAGAGGTTACCGGGGCTTTGGGGTGGCGGTACACGCAGCCTATGATAATAGAAGGAAACTTTTTATGTTGGACAGAGATCCATTTATCTTCCACTCCTTCGTGCTTCTCAGTTTCAAGATTTAGTTCAGTGGCCTTCAAATAATTTTTAACAAATAAACATACACCTCCACCTCTACCACTGTCATAGCGATAAATATTATATGAAGGAATATTAATAAATGCATTATTAATTGACGGATACAGCCATGATTCGCTAATGCAAAGAACATCAATATTTTCTTGTACAAGCATATGTTCAATTTCTAGTATATGGGATAACAGAGATTGTGCATTTATATGTACGACAGATAATTCATCATTATATTTACAAGTAACTTTCACATCGGCACTGTCTTCTTGGCCATGATTCTAATAATAATCATTATTTTTACATAATTTACTCTTATGACCATATTCATGACATACATTACATTTAACTTTATGATCAAATCTACAATTTGATTGGCGGTGATTGAACTCACCACAATTATAACATCCATATCTTTGACTTTGCACATAATCATAATCCCTTCTTTCTCTGTTTTGTTTGTAAGTATGACTTATCCTAGTGTTGGTATTGCTGTATCGCCCCTGGGAGCCAGTATCACCATGTCTATCACGCGAGAAATTATTATAATCACAATCCCTTCTTTCTCTATTTTGTTTGTTAGTATGACTTAGCCAGGTGTTTGTATTGCTGTATCGTCCCTGGGAGCCAGTATCACCATGTCTACCACGCAAGAAACTATTTTTGACTCCCGTATTTTGGCCTCTATTTTGATCAAATCTAACTGTATTGCTACCTTTAACATTCATGTTCACTCTATTGTCACTACCTCCTTTGTCTCTTTTATCATTAGATTTCATTTTATTGTTGCTAGCATTAAACAAATTTGATTTTACTGTTTTCCAATCTCGGCAGATAAAGTCACTTGTACAAACAGAAGAAATAGCATCCAATAGTCTGATTGCTCCAATTCTATTAAGTAAATCATTGTCCATATCATCTCGAATTTCGTAACAGCTAATATCAATATTACCAGTTCCAAATTTGAAAAACTCCGCTGTCTTAATGAATGTAACCCCATTGTTATTACACCATTCATGCAACTGGGTATTATATTGATATATTCTATCAGGCAAACCACTTGTCTTCAAACTTGGGACTAGTTCACAAACCTTGACCTCAATATCTTTGTTTTTCCCCTGAAGTTCAGCGATTACAGTCCCAAGGGTATCAAGAATTGTTTCTAAGGTAGCATCTTCGTCAAGTAGATCTTGTGTTCCGCAGTAGATAACACATTCCTTTGGCAAATGATCAAGTTCCTCAATTATCCAATATTTTAGTGACTCCAAGTTTGCTTCTGGAATTGTTCTTATTTCTACATGTTCAAGAAGGTCACTTGATTTTATTTCTTTTAAGCAAGAGTCGCCAATCAATAAGGTATTTCCTTCAAGGGGTGTGTTCGTACGTCTGGCATGGTATTTGTTTCACTGAGGTTTTGTATTGCTTCTTGATTTTGTTTAATGGTTTCCTCTGCCAAAAAAAATTTTGTTTTTAGTTCTTGTATTTCTCTCTCCTTTTCTGTTAAAGACTCATCACGCAAAGTTTGTCGTTAGTTTCTCGAACAAATTTTTTAAATATGTGGTACAGTTCTGTCGAATCGTAAGTTTCGTTCTCTCTCTCTTGGTTAGCATCATGTGATGATGGTGATTCATCAATGCTTCTATTATATGTTATCACTTTATCAATCAACTTTTCTTTTGTTGTCCATATACCAGTAAGGCCCAACTGACTGCAGCGTTTTTGCAATTCGTTTTTTGTATATTTACCAAGAAGTTCTCGTGACGGATTCTTGAGAGTAGCCAGTGGTGGGTTGCTTCTTGCCACTCTTTCTTCTGTCGTTTCCTCGAGAGGATTATCGTCTTTGTTTGTGAGATCAAATGAATTATCCATTTTTTCAAATGTATTTAGAAAGGCCTACAAAACAATAGTCTCCGTGTTGTTAAATTAACAAATGATAAAAATATATAAAACAAGATGAAAGAAAACGCACCAATCAGTGGTATTTACGTCATAGGGTCCCAGTGCGCATGCGCAGCTTTTGAAAAATTTGAGTAGGAGTCCAGTAGGAAAATTAATTTTTTTATAGCATGAAAAACTCTACGAACAGACTTAATTTCACATATGAACTGGCATTATCACTGTCTCCACATATTCACAAACACTTACTGGGCACTGTTTTTTCGGTATAGAGTCTTAGATCTTCACAAAAAAAGTATTTACAGAATGAGGGCGCACAGAGCATTGTTTACATCGTCACACGCGAGAGAGAGATTATTTATTTATTTTATTAATTTATTGCGCCAAGGCGTCAGACATTACATGAGTTCATACAAATAATGCTTCAAATGGATATAAAACCAAGAATTGAACATGGTTTACAGGGAGGTGTACATATTGATAAAACATTGCTGCATACTAACACACAACTCACAGAATGGCAGCACAGAGTACATTATATGCAAAAGTAAAGCTCAGAGAAACGCAGAATGCACAAACAGAATTATACAGCAACATACAGAAAATATATGTATAATTCAATATAATTAATGGCCACCAAAGTGAGGAAAACGAGCAAGAATAACATCAAGGTTGTCATCATTAAGTAAAAATGAGCAGATCTGTATTAAGTTCTGACCTCGTGGTAAAACATCTCTCACTGTGGGGCACTGAAGACAATAGTGGTCAAGAGTGTTAGCATTAGTTCGGTCGCATAATTTACAAGAGGTGTACTGAGGCATATCTAGAGTCTGGGAGACCTGCCATAAAGGCCGATACCCCATTCTGAGCCGAGCACTAACTACATTGTTTTTCCGCACCATTAACCCGCGTCTGCGATACTTGTAGCGACTGTGAAGGAAGTGATCATGGTGCTGTATGGACACACTGTTGGCCCTCTCCGTGTCCCTGCGCTGGACCGTCATGGCAAACCCAGCTGAGTAGATGATGTTACGTAGGCATCGGAGGGAGGGCTCAGCATCCACAGCATGCCCATCCAGCATACAGGCCGCCTTGGCAAGACGATCCGCTGTCGTTGCCAGTCAGCCCAATGTGGGATGGAGTCCACACAAATGACACAACAAGAGAAGCATCCCGAGCGGCTGCGAGGCGACATAGTATATCTCCCACAGCACGGCCACAGATAGGTCTTGGCGAGGATAGGGCTTGTAGGGCCGATTGGGAGTCACAAATTATTACCCCATTCACTCGTCGTCGAACAAGGAGAGTCACGGCATCCAGCGAGAGAGAGAGAGAGAGAGAGAGAGAGAGAGAGAGAGAGAGAGAGAGAGAGAGAGAGAGAGAGAGAGAGAGAGAGAGAGAGAGAGAGAGAGAGATACCCTAGGATAGCAAACCCAGGCACATATTGCTGTCACTTGTTAAAGTAACAAATCCTATTCCAAGGAAAAATAACATGATAAAAGTAGCGTGTTTTTCGTGATAAAATGCTATATATATATATATATATATATATATATATATATATATATATATATATATATATATATATATATATATATATATATATATATATATATATATATATATATATATATATATATATATATATATATATACACACTCACACGAGAATGCATGTTTATACTTTGTAATTAGCTAATTGTAATTATCTAAGTAAGTTTACATCAAACAGTCCTATGCTCGAAACTCCTCGTCTCCTGATCGGTTCCATTTTTATACTCAATGATAGTTATTACGTTTGTCCTTAAAATTATGAATTGAATTAGAGTTAACTACTTCCTCGCTTTACGAATTCCAGTCATCAACCACTCTTGCACTATAAATATTCTTCCTTACATCTTGCAAAGAAGTTTTCTTACGAAGCTTTAAACTATGACCTCTAATTCTAAAGACAGTCGTATCAAAATATCTATCTCCATGTAATCTGGCAAAACCATGAAAACTTTAAAACCGTCACCATTTCCCCCATATTTTTCAAGCTTCGAGTCATGGCAAGTCTAATTCCCTCAGCCTCTCCTCATAATCGAGATTACCTATTTCTGGCACCAATTTCGTGGCATGTCTGAACTTTTTCCAGCATATTTATATGCTTCATCAAGTGCGAATTCCAAAAGGGGGCTGCATATTCAAGCTTTGGCCTTATATAAGTTATATAAATATTTCTGAACATTTCCTTGTCCAGGTGTCTGACTTACATTTGCTAAGAGAGCATTTCCGGAGACAAATCTGCCAATATGTTACTTCCTAGACCTCTCTCATTCTCTGTCCCTTGAAGTTCTGCCCTTGGTATTGAGTATCCAAGCTTGGACCTTTTCGCATTTGCACCTATTCTCATTACCTTACATTTTGGAGTAGTGAATTTCATTAGCCAATTTTCTGATCACTCATGCAGACTATTTAGGCATCTCTAACGTTTCCTATCATTGTTCTAGTCTCTTATTTTCTTCACAATTTATTTCCTCGTCTTAAAGCATATTCAAGAATGAATATACAGACTCGTATAGGTAATTTACATATAGAAGAAATAAAAGTGGCCCTAAAAAAGAATTCTGTGGAACACCACTACTAATTCTTCTCAATTCAGACACTGTCTTACTCTAACCCTCTGTTCCCTTCCTTCTAAGTAAGTTTTTACACATACCAAGATATTTCCTTCTGTTTTTGCCATTGCTTGCAGCTTCTTTCTAAGTCTTCCATGCGGGACTGTATTAAATACCCTCTGAAAATCCAAGAATATGCAATCCGCACAGCCCTCTCATTCCT
>JAXCGZ010003819.1:55000-102500 GCA_037179515.1 Halocaridina rubra
TAGCTTGCGTAGCCTTTCTTCGCCAGAGCCACGTGAGGATAAAAATAAAGTGATGGACAATGATGAGTTCCTCCTATGACAGGTTTCCCGTAAATCATAATTTACATTTTGTATTTGAAGATGACAGTTGCACAACTGACAGTCTTAGTCTATACCGAGGTTCGTGCCAATAAAAATTATTCTACCATCAACCTCGTACCTCTCACCGTGTACTCATTGCACCCGTTCATTAATTAGGGCCTATTATGGAAGGGGGGACATCCATATTCTCTTGTTTTCATCCCCAAGTAGCATACTGTCTGTCTTTGACTTTTCCCACATTTCATTCAAACTAAATATGATTGTGGATGCACCAATGGCAACTTCTTCGTCTCGTAGCATTTTGCATATTTATTCAAAACTTCTTTATAGGTTAAAATATATATTTTCCAACTGATCCAAATGAATTTAATATAAGTGACAGAGAGAGAGAGAGAGAGAGAGAGAGAGAGAGAGAGAGAGAGAGAGAGAGAGAGAGAGAGAGAGAGAGAGAGAGAGAGAGAGAGAGAGAGAGAGAGAGAGAGAGAGAGAGCCAACCATTCCTCTGCTGAGGAATCATGATTCTTGAGAATTGTATCCCAATTACCTAAGACAAACCAAACTCTCCAGTTCTCATAAAACAAATGTATTATGAGCGACGAATAGATTGCATGTCCCTCATTTCTGGTTGATGTAGAAAAAGTATATTTCATCTACATCACTCAATAATACGATTAACACAAGTGTTTGAGGCTCATTCTTGGGTTTTACGCATTGTAAAGTTTGCGAAACTCTTGAATTAGCCTTTCTCCCTTTCCTTCAACTCCTGACCCACTCCTTCGCCCCTCCCAGGTTCCTAAATTATCACCCTATGAAAATGAAGGCTGGTGTCGAGCGAGGAAGCATCTGAACATTAGTTCGATTTTTGTTGTTCTGATATCTGAGAACTGGAATTAGTGTGTCCTCATAGAAGTCCGAGCTCTGAAACTGACTCTTTCCAAAATGCATCTCAATCATATCTCGAGGTATATTCAAAACAATCTGAGCTCTCAGGGTCTATAGCACACAGAATACCAACACTTTTTCCTCGTTTTATTTTTATTAATCAAATAATTATACATGGGGACATGTGCACATGGGCACTCCCAGTTATACTGCAGTTGTTAAACATTACAGTATTTACCTGGTCATGTATAATCAAATATTAATAGAATTTGTAATTCATTTTATATATCATAGCAAGTAATTAAGAATGGAATATAGTGTAACAACTGATTGATGGCAGAAGAGCACTCTGCAGTTATGAACTAAAAGTAATATATGTTATACATGAATTAATAATTAACTGAAGGAAGGAGAGCACTCTGCGTTTATTAATTAAGAGTAATATATATTATACATGAAGTAATAATTTTCAATAGCCCTTGCTGAGTGCTATCATTTAAGTTAACTCTCCAATTTACAACAAAAACACTACAGACAATTTGAAGCAGATATAGTATAACAATTTTCAGATTAGAGTAATAAGTAGGTACATATACATAAACATATACATGCATGCACATGTATTTATATATACACATGCATATACTCATATATAAATAACTAATTAGATAAGCAATAAAATGCCACTGGGGCTTCATAATCATACATATCTAGGAGCGAGCGAGAGAGAGAGAGAGAGAGAGAGAGAGAGAGAGAGAGAGAGAGAGAGAGAGAGAGAGAGAGAGAGAGAGAGAGAGAGAGAGAGAGAGAGAGAGAAGAGAGGAGAGAGAGAGAGAGAGAGAGAGAGAGAGAGAGAGAGAGAGAGAGAGAGAGAGAGAGAGTTTGTGGTATTCATTGCAGCAAAAAGTTATTAGTCCTTTCCATCGATATATATGCATGCATACGTACATACTCACACACACGCAAACACGTATGCATGCATATGTACATACACATATAGACACACATACAGGTACAAGAAAACATACACGTGAAGAAAAAACATACATATGAATACACATATACACACATATAAACCTACATAAAATGGCGGACCAATCGCCATCTGAGGGTAACACAATGAAGAAAGAGGACAGGCTGATAAAACAGTCCGAGCATCGAAAGGCCACAAAACAACTAAAGATCCACCATTCCACACATGTACACACACATTCATGTGCATGCATGCATATATGTGCATATATGTACACACGTAAACACATGCACATACACATATATCTACTCCCACGCGCACATGCACTCCCACCTGCATTTGTGTGCATGTATACATGCGCACACATATGCACACATGCATACATATACACAGACACACATTTATACAAACAGGTTAGAGTAAAATTATAAAAAAGGGAGAAGAAAAGAAAAGAGAAAAATACATGTGCATGTAAACAATTGCCTATACATACACAATGGTAGAAAACTTCAGGAAGATCTACATAGTCTGCATGAGTGGTCAGAAAAATGGCTAATGAAATTCAATACTTCAAAATACAAGGTAATAAGGATGGGTACAAGTGCAAGAACGCTCAAGCTTGACTACTCGGTGGCAGGAGTAGAACTTCAAGAGACAGAGAATGAGAGATATCTAGGAGTATACATTCTGTCAGATTTGTGTCCAGAAATGCATATAAATGGCATGGTAAGGGCAGCATATGCTTTCTTAGCAAATGTTAGGGTAGCCTTCAGGCACATGGACAATAAAATATTCAGAAATATTTATGTAACCTATATGAGGCCAAAGCTTGAATATGTAGCCCCTTTTTGGAATCTGCACTTAAAAAGAAAATGTAGTTCTGGAAAAAGGTCAAAGACGTGCCACGAACCTGGTGCCAGAAACATGCAATCTCAGTTATGAGGAGAGGCTAAGAGAATCAAGCTTACCATCACTCGAAGCTAGAAGACTGGGGGGATATGGCGACATTTTATAAATTCCTTCATGGTTATGACCGAGTGGATAGGGATCGATATTTTTATATGGCTGGCACTAGAACTAGAGGCCATAGTTTGAAGCTTCGTAAGAAAACTTCTTTGCAGGATGTAAGTAAGAAAACTTCTTTGCAGGATGTAAGGAAGTGCTTTTTTTAGTGTAACAGTAGTTGATAATTGGATTTCGCTAAGCGAGGAGATAGTTAATAGTAAATCCATAGTTTTAAGGACAATTATGATATAGTGTCGCTGAGAACAAAATGGAACCGACCAGGAGACGGGAAATTACGTGCTTTGGGCTCTTTCCCGTAGGCACAATTAGGTAATTACATACATGCATTCACACATAAATACAATACCATCTTATGGGCTAAAATCTAAAAATTTATTATTATTAATTATTATTATTATTATTATTATTATTATTATTATTATTATTATTATTATTATTATTATTATTATTATTATAGCTCTCGTATAAAGATAAGAGTTACGAATCAAAAGTAGTAATTCTTGATACACATACACATACATATGCATATACATATATACATACACCTATACATACATGCATATAGACATATAAATATATATGAACCCCTGAGGAAGGGGGGCTAGAATACTTTCTCCGTCTTCCAATGCGTGTTTTTTTTTCCTTTTCTTTTTTAAAGTGTGACACCGGGACAGGTAAAAACTACCCTCATCAATAAAGGCCCAGGCACGACAAAACACCAATACGAAGGAAAAGAAAAAGGTTAAGGACAAGGCAGAGATGAGGTAATGTCACACACAGGAAAACGACAGACAGGAAAAACATTCAAAGTACAGAGGACCCAGAGATATGGAGGACTAGGCCCTGAGGTGACGATTGCTCTACTTTTTGAAGGATAATGGGTCATAAGAATTAGGAAAGACAGAAGAAAGTTCCAGAGTCTGGAGGTAGAAGGGAAGAAGCAGTCGCTGCACCGACCAATATGCAAGCTACAAATCTCCACACAGTACCTGTGAGATGAGGCCGCTTGGCGAGTGTCATGCGGCCTCGGAAATGGGGGAGGGATGCAACTCACTAACTCATTAGAGCAGCGATGGAAGTAGTAGCGATAGAAAAAAGAAAGGGCAGATACGTTACGGTGAAGATAGAGAGACTCCAAATTAGAAGTAAGAGAAGGATCATTAATGACTCTGGCTGCCCTAGATTCCACCCTAGCAAGGAGATAAATATAAGAAGTAGCACCCCAGATGTGTGAGCAGTATTCTAAGCAGGGAAGGATAAGACTTTATATATTTTAAGTAACTG
This sequence comes from Halocaridina rubra, assembly GCA_037179515.1. NCBI lineage: Eukaryota > Metazoa > Arthropoda > Malacostraca > Decapoda > Atyidae > Halocaridina > Halocaridina rubra. Next base: position 59,247 of record JAXCGZ010003819.1, read on the forward strand.
TAAAGAGGAAAAGTAATGACGGAAACGCAACAGAACTCACATTTTTTTGGATGAAGGTTTAGAAATTTGGATTATGTGATTCCTCCAAGACAAGACAAGCTTTTGCCTCACATAGGTTGCATAAATATTTCTGAACATTTCCTTGTCCATGTGCCTAAAGGCTACCCTAACATTTGCTAAGAAAGCATATGCTATATGGATTCCTAATATGTTGATAGAATTAAGAGGGTAAATTTTTTAGTTTCGAAGACAATGGAGTTTTCAGGAGGAGAAGAAGATAAAGAGATAGTCAGAAACTGTGTCTTGGAGGTATTGAATTTAACTAAATTTTGAGTGCCCCACTCAGATAACCCTCTGCAAATCGGAGTTGAGAGTAGAAGAAAGATTGATACAAGACTGATTACAAGTAGCAGATGAAGGTTGTTAAGAAAAGGCAAAGGAAAAGTGTAGGGTAGAATCATAAGCAAAGGCATGAAGAAGAGAGGAAGATGGGGATAATAGAAGATCATTGAAGAACAGAAGGAACAGAGTAGGCGAAAGAACAGACCCCTGTGGAACACCACTGGTAACAGGGAAAAGGCTAGATGTCGCACCATCAACAACTACAGATATAAAACAGTCAGAAAGAAAACTGGAAATCAGAGAACAGAAAGAAGGGTTAAAGCCATAGGCAAGGAGTTTGGCCAACAGAACCTTGTGTCAGACTCTGTCAAAAGCCTTACAGATATCAAGGGCGAAGACAAAGGATTCCTCACAGTTCCTCAAAGAAGATGACCAGACATGAGTAAGATAGGACAAGAGTTCCCCAGAGGATATTGCCTTGAGTGATCGAATATAAGTGAGTTAGATTCAAGGCATTTCAAGAAGTGAGCAATGAGCAAAGTTTAGAAAACTTAATAATGGAGGTTAGGGCAATAGGGCAGTACTTTGAAGGAATAGAGTGGTCACCCTTCTTAGGAACAGGCTGAACTAGAGCATGCTTCCAAGATGTAAAATAGATACTGGATGATAAAATACGGCAAAAAAGACGGCGAAGCACGGGAGGCAGTTCATCTGAAAACTCCTTAAGGAACCTTGCAGGGATACCATCGGGACCAGATTCCTTGTCCGTCTTTAAGAAGCGAAGAACCTTATGAACTTTGTGTGAAAAAAGGATAGGGGAGGGCATAGGGTTAGAGCAGCGGTTCCCAAACTTTTCACTACCAAGGACCCCTTTAATTAAATGATTTTTTCCCCGGACCCCCAGAATATTGAAACGTCTGTCAACTTAACATGCTGCTTTAATAAACTAGCAACAAACTCCTCTTATCAGAAAAATAGATTAATTTCTGCAGAAAGACATATGTAAATTAAAAAATGGGAAAATATATAAAAAATATAAAGAAAGAAATACAGAACAGAACAGAGCAGAAAACAAAATACTTTATCTTAATCTCATTAATGAGATGGGGGATGCTGTTTTGCTGCTACTATGTTTTCAATTTCAGTTTCAATGGCAGACAGTTTTAAGCGAAGATCAGGTTCCACATTCATCCTATTTCTGTATTTTGATTTTATGTAAATGAGCTGTGAGAAAGCCTGCTCGCATAAATATGTAGTAGGGAATGGCATTAGATATTTCAGGGCCTTGGTTGCCAGTTCTGGGTACTCATTTTTCAATAGTAACCAAAGGTCTGATAAATTGTAACAGCTGAAACGTGATCTTAGTGAAGTGTCACATGAAAGTTCAACAAGACTATTTTCTTCTTTTGCTGTTAATTCTTTTACATCTTTTACATTTACATGAAAAGGATCCCTAATCCATTTGTTATTACCATCATGAGGAGGAAAATAATCCCTAAAACTGATCTTTAAACCTTGCAAATGCTGAATAAAAAGGCTTCTTATTTCTTCAGAAATGTTTTCTTCAGAAGTTCCAAGAAAGTCATAAAGTGTTGGAAAGGATTCAAACACACCACTATGCAGACGTTCATACCACAATTCTAATTTCTTGATCATGGCTTCCACTTTATCTTCAACTTTAAAAATAGTTACGGATCTCCCTTGAAGGCTCAAATTTAGGTCATTCAAATAAGTAAAGATGTCAAACATGCATGCCACAATAGCTAGCCACGAAAAGTTATTAAACCATTCTTTCCCATGAAATGATTTATCAAGAAGAAATAGTCTTATTTCATCACGCAACTCAAATATGCGGGTAAGTACTTTACCGCGGAACAGACACCACAATGAGAATGCGAGAGCAGTTGTTCATGAGCGCTACCCATCTCCTCACAAAGAACACTAAAAATACGAGAATTTAAGGGCTGAGCTTTTATGAGATTAACTACTTTCACTACTTCATCTAGAGTCATCTTCAATTTTTCTGGCATTTTCTTTGCTGCCAACGATTCTCTACTGTATGCAGCAATGAGTCCACTTGACATTTGGTATTATAGCTTGGATTTTTGCCTTGAGTCCTTTGTACTTTCCCGACATTGCGGGAGCCCCATCAGTACTGACTCCTACAAACTTTGACCATCCAATTTCATTAGCTATTATAAAATCATTCAAACTATTAAAAATAGACTCACCAGTTGTTTGTGTTGGCAATGACTGGCAAAAGAGAAAATCTTCCTTAATTGTACCGTCAAATTCATTTCGTATGAATGCAAGTAAATCAGCACTGTTAGCAACATCTGTACTTTCATCTCATTGTAAAGAATAATACGGACTTTTAATCACTCTCTTCACTAGTTGATTTTTAACACTGTCAGACATTGCTTCTATTCGCCACTTGACAGTGGTGTTTGACAATGAAATGAGATCAAAACCCTTTGATATTTTGCCTCCATGCATCCTAGAGGCCATTGCTTTGGCAGCAGGCAGAATTAGTTCCTCTGCTATTGTGTGTGGTTTTCCACTCTTTGCTATTACAAGAGAAACATCATACGAAGCACACACAGCATTCTTATTATCACCCCCGGTTGCTATTTTTTCTATAATAATTTGTCTTGAAAGCAGTTCTTCCCGTCTTCTTTGAAAATATTCAACAGGTTTGTTAGTATGCTCCTTATGCTTAGTTTCAAAATGCTGGCGAAGTTTGGCTGGCTTCATACTTTCATTGGACAATATTTCATAACAGAGAACACATTGTGGTTTCTGTTCACCTTCACTGCCTCTACATATAAATCCAAAGGATATGTATTCATCACAGTATTTATGGTTTTTGCGTTTCGATTGATGAGTCAGTGTCTTTTCACTTGAGCTTGTCGCACATTCACCTTCTATGTCACTACTGTCTTGTTTTAACATGCTTCCGGTTTTTAACCACCAATCCATCATATGATCAGATATTTGAAATAAATAGTCATTGATGTAGTTAATACAAATAAATATTAAGGTTCGGGAATCAAACACAGACGTACTGACTACGGACTGCTCAAGTTGTATTAACGTTTGGATGCAACTGTCGGTTCAAAACGTGAAGACGGTGAAGGAAGAGCGAAGTTGCAGCAATCAGTGTTCAGAACTTCAGCTCAGACTGAGCTTGCACGCCACGGTCCGATTGTACGTGTTCAACACATGACAGGTTGGTAATCTCACACGTATAAATGCTTCGGTCCTACCATACTGTGATTGCCTGACATCCGACATGTCACTTTCATGTACAGTGTTAAATGCATAAAAAAACTAAAGAGAGAAAGAAAAGAAAAATAAATAAATTATATAATCAGGAAACGTTTTTTAATATTGCCATAATTATGAGAACATGGGTACGTTATGTTGCCTTTGTATAACTGCATTATTATTTGTTTCTTTTAATATGCTTATTCACTTACATATATATATATATATATATATATATATATATATATATATATATATATATATATATATATATATATATATATATATATATATATATATATATATATATATATATATATATATATGAAAATTTCAATTCAGTTCACGGATCCCCAGTACTACCTTTGCGGACCACTAGGGGTCCGTGGACCACAGATTGGGAACCAATGGGTTAGAGAGTGGTAAAGATTGAGGAATAGGTGCAATGGAATCGTTTATAGAAGACTTGGCAGAAAAATGAGAGCCAAAGAGAGTGGCTTTGTCAGTAGGAGAGCAAGCTATAGAACCATCAGAACGAATGAGAGGGGGAAAGCTTGAGTTACAGAAGTTTTTGACGAGGTTTTTGGCTAAGGACCAGAAGCATTTGTCGGTGGGAGAGGAGTTAAGGTCATCAACTTTTCTTTTTATAAAGGAAGCCTTAGACCTTCGAATCTGAGCAGTACAGCGATTCCTAGCTACAATACAAGCAGAGCGAGTTAAATCATGAGAGGCTTGCTAAGATCAGTGTGCCCAATTCCTGGCCTGGATAGCCATGGAGCAGGCACGGTCAAACCAATGTTTAGGGGGACAGAAAGTTTTTGTAGAAGAGGGGATGTATGCCTCCATGCCCGAGGTCATGATCTCGGCAACCTTTAAAGCTACCTGAGCAGGGATGCGGAACCGAAAGCAGTAGTCATCCCATGAGAAGTCAAAGAGGAAGGGACTAACACACACATATGCATGTGCACACATGCATGCCTTTGCATATATGTACACGCGTGTTCATAGATGCACATACACATGTATCTCCCCCCATGCACACATGCACTCCCACCTGCATTTGTGTGCATGCATACACATGCACACATATGCAGATGTGCAAACTTATAACATAAATACATTTATACAAACAAGTTATAGTAAAGGTATAAAAGATGGAGAAGAAGAAAATGAAAAGAAAAAATACATGTGCATGTAAATAATTGCATATACATACACATATACACCCACACACACATGCATACACAAATATATACAATACCATTTTATGGAATTGAAATGTAAAAGAAAAAAATGGAGACTGAAAGCCCTTCCCCCTCTCTTCCCTTCAAATTATGTGCATGAGAGAGGAATACGTCAGCTTAATCTATTGTTGTTATTACTATTATTATTATTATTATTATTATTATTATTATTATTATTATTATTATAGCTATTGAACATAGATAGAGTTATATATATATATATATATATATATATATATATATATATATATATATATATATATATATATATATATATGAACCCCTGAGGAATACTTCCTCCGTATTCCAATCGTGTCGCAATAGTAGACTAAATGGGGCGTAGCAAATAGACCAGGAAACCCCTTGTCTGTACTTTCTCTTCCCAAAAAGTCAGAGCATTATTTCTTTACTCAGCCATTCCCCTTATAATGGGAAAATGGCTTATGAATATAGATAGACATGAAAGAGAGAGAGAGAGAGAGAGAGAGAGAGAGAGAGAGAGAGAGAGAGAGAGAGAGAGAGAGAGAGAGAGAGAGAGAGAGAGAGAGAGAGAGAGAGAGAGAGAGAGAGAGAGAGAGAGAGAGAATGATATCAACTCCACCTCTCCCTCTATTTTATATATATATATATATAATATATATATATATATATATATATATATATATATATATATATATATATATATATATATATATATATATATATATATATATATATATATATATATATATATATAAGGTCATATAAATATGTTTAGATAGAGTAAAAGACTCACATTTTCAATGTAGGGTATACACTAAATATAGGATTTAAGTTCTCGGGGTCGCAAAAGTGCACACAAAGTTCAAAGTAGCTCAAATCAAGAGGTCTGAAATCCTTAAGCTTTGTGTACTCTGTAATAAATGGCACTTTGAGTGTTCTGGGTGCTTTCTACCAGTTTTCTCGCAATTCATCTCCCATATATTTTTATAATCAAGTCTTATACAGGCAGCAAGCTTTATCACAGTCACCTGTAAGCATTTTACCCAAGCTGTATTTGTGTCTCAACTTCTGAAGTTTTCGTAATGTTGGATCGAACAGCTGCTTACGTGTTGTGTGAGTGTAGGAAGTTCTTGCTCTTCCATAATCTCATTATACAACATTGCATTGAACTGAGACAATGTGGTTATGGATTCAGACACTGAACTCTCCGTTGACATTTTTGCAAGCCGGTCAGCCTTTTCATTACCTACTATCCCAGCATGGGAGGGTACCCATGAAAACTTAAGTTTCAGTTTAAATTTCGGGCAATTAAAAAAAAGAGCCTCTTGAACTGCAGTCATGTGAGTTTTGTAGGAGCTTCTCAATTATCTCAATGACAGAAGAGCACCCTGTGAGTCATAGAATATGATAGCACTGAGAACATGTTCAATAGCAAGTTTTAGTCCAACAATCTCACACTCGGTGATTGATGATCACTTTGGCATACTCAGTGCTTTGTCAAATATTTGCTACCCTTCAAAACTTTCATAAACTATAATGCTGCACCCAGACCCTCCTGTATTTGGTATGTGAGACCCATCAGTGTAAATGCAGAGTGTTTTATTGCTATTTGGAAAGCTAGATCCAATAAAGGCTTCAATTTCTTCTAACCACTGACGTTTTTTAATAATTGGGGTGACATTCGGACAAGATGATAATATTGGAAAGAATTTCTGGCACAAACCTCTTGCATGGATTTATTGGTCTTGCAGGACCACTCTCAGTAATTAGTTATATCATTTTTTTTTTTTGGTCTCATTGGTTATAAGCTTAAATATCTTGAGGTGAACTTGTCTTTTATACTGTATGTTACCTATTATTAGTTATTTATTGATTGTTGGCACTGACTGCCGCCCTTGCAAATGACCAGCATTACATGGATGAGGCTGAACTGATTTCGCTAATTTAACACCAAATATTACTGCTGACTGTTTGATATGTTCTATCAGAGGTGCATATTAATAATTCTGGTGCTCATAGGGCAGCCAAAAATGATCCTCATAGCTTTCTTTTAAATTTTTTCTAAGGGTCTTAAGATAGAGGTAGTCATAGTACAGAGCTACAGGGTGTAATAGTCAACGCATGACCTGACATATGCAAGATAGAAAGTTCGGCATATGTTAATACCAACACCAGATACCCTATTGGCAAGAAACTTTAACGGTCCGAGTCTCCGTTGCAGTCTTTCACACAAATTTTTTACATACTTTGTGTGAGGGTGGAAAAGAAACTGGTATTCCCAAATATTTGTGATTTTCGCACACCTTAACCACTTAGTAGTTTAACACAACGTGAGGCTCTTGCGACATATTGGAAAAGTACTTCCTTTTTGGGGTTGAAATGACAAGACCAGTGTCTTTTGATACTTGAGAAAATTTAATAAGTATTATTTGCATATCAGTGGCAGAAGGTGCCCTTATACAAATGTCGTCTACATAGCAAATGATGGTGATTCATCATTTGGTAGTCTGAGAGACTTGAGAAGCTTATTCATTAAGATATTATAGAGAAGGGGACAAAACTCCTCCCTGAGGAGTCCCAAGTGTAAATTCCTTTTCAATGGAAGTAAGATAGCCTTTATAGTACACTTTAGAGGTTTGACCACATAGGTAACATCTAATTAGTTGTAGTAATTTACTTTTGACCCCTAAAGTTGCTAAAAGATACAAAATAACGATTCTATTTTCAATATCAAAGGCATTTTGCAAATCTAGAAAAACTGTGACTTCAGAGCAGTGCTCAGCATTCATAAATCTACAAAACACTCTTTGGTACCTTTTCCTTCCCTAAAGCCATACAAATTATTTGATAATTTACCCTCTAGAGTGAAACCAAACCTGTTAAGAAGGACTCTCTCAAAGGCTTTGCAGAAGCAGGATGTCAGGAAGATAGGTCTTAAATTTGTACTTTATTTACTTTATTTTTTTTGGAATTGGAATAACAATGCTTTTTTTCCATTGTTTTGGAAGTGTGCCCTCATTATAAATACTGCTGAATAAAAAGTAAATTGGATTAATGCCATTGCATATATCATCATTGAAATCTTGGATTACTTGGTACATAATGCCATCCTCACCCGGGGAGGTGCTCTTCCCATGGGAGAGAGCAAAGTCTGACTCACTTTTTGTTCGTGCACAAGATAATTCTATGTTCATCATTCTCTCAAAGTCAAGATTTCTGAATCGCTGTTGAATATCACAAGGAAGGTTTTCAAAGGAAAATATCATAGAGTATTGTAAGAGAAGCTCTTCAGCAAGAGTTTGGGAATTGCTTGTGTGTGATACATTGATGTTTTTGCCTACCAGAGCATTAATTGACTGTCAGATTTTAGAACTACTAGTATGAGCATTGTTAGACTGTAGGAAGTTTTGAAAGTGTTTACTTCGAACATCACTTTTAAGCTCACAAGATTCTCGTAGCGTAAGTAACAGATTTTCCAAGACTGGTTGCATTGCTGTCCCTTTTATACATATCAATTGCACTGTCTACCTGCATTTTTAAATGTGTTCAGCTTGTTATTTTCCGTTCAAATGTTGTTCTTCTTGATTGTTTTGTGCTTACGCTTGTGTATGTAAGTTCTATGGATTAAATAAATACGGTCTATTAATAAATTTTTTTGGCCTGTAATGGTCTGAATATATATATTATCAAATGTAGGAGCCATAACAGAGCGAAAAGGGGCAACGAATTCAATAGGAATCTTTATCTGCTTTTGTTAATGTGCTTGACAGTCGCCGGGATCGAGTAGGAATGTGCTATCTAGTGCAAAGTGGTCAGACAATAGATAGTCTAGTCTCCTAAAAGTAAAGTCTTTCCCATATTCTAAACCATAATAAGATATGTTTGTAAGGTAAGGTGAATAAGAAAACGTGGTCCTAGTGAGGTGAAGTTGTAATCATTAATAAATTCATAGAGTCGTCTGCCATTGTAATTGTAGTTGTTATCAGATGTTTCTGCAAATTTTTGTGCCTTGCACTAAAATCTCCAGCATATATGATGTTATCATAGAAAAGTGGATATGGTAATTTTGTTTCATTGAAGGCATCAGTTCCAATATAAGTATTACAAACATAAAAAGGATTGGTTTTGACATTTATTTTGAAAAGCTTGTATGTGTCATTCTTATTGTCCTCACCATCATTAACTGGATTAGTTCTGGTTTCAATTAACTGATGAGGAATGCAATTACTAATATAAGTGGTGAGATCTTGCTTACTATCAAGCGAATATTTTTAATAGCACTCTGATGACAGTACAAACTTTCTTGCAGACATACAAACGTTGGTTTCTCTTTTTTAACATAGTGCAAAATATCCACAAATCTTTTCTGCAAAGAATGGATATTGAAAGTTAAGATTTTGTAATGCATGAAATGATCAACACGCATAATTAGGGCCTTGATAACAAGAATTATAGTAGCAATAACAAAAGTAATGAGTATAATAACAATCACCAGTGTCATAACAACAATTATGGTAATAGTTATGAGAATTATGATTCACACACACACACACACACACACACACACACACACACACACACACACACACCGTGTGTGTGTGTGTGTGTGTGTGTGTGTGTGTGTGTGTGTGATTACCTAATTGTGATTACCTAATTGTGTTTACGGGAAAGAGCCCAAAGCTCGTATCTTCCCGTCTCCTGATCGGTTCCATTTTATACTTAGTGATACTTATCATACCTGTCCTTAAAACTATGGATCGAGATAGCATTAACTACCTCCTCGCTTAGCCAATTCCAATTATCAACTACTCTTACACTGAAAAAGTATTTCCTTACATCCTGCAAACAAGTTTTCTTACGAAGCTTCAAACTATGACCTCTAGTTCTAGAGCCAGCCATATCAAAATATCGATCCCTATCCACTCTATCATAACCATGAAGGAATTTAAAGACTGTCACCATATCCCCCCTCACTCTTCTAGCTTCCAGTGATGGTAAGTCTAATTCCCTCAGCCTCTCATCATAACTGAGATTGCGTATTTCTGGCACCAGTTTCGTGGCATGTCTTTGAACTTTTTCAAGCTTAGCTATGTGCTTTTTCAAGTGCGGATTCCAAAAGGGGGCTGCATATTCGAGTTTTGGCCTCACATAGGTTACATAAATATTTCTGAACATTTGCTTGACCATGTGCCTGAAGGCTACCCTTACATTTGATAAGAATGCATATGCTGCCCTTACTATGCCATTTATATGTATTTCTGGAGACAAATCTGCCAGTATGTTTACTCCTAGATCTCTCTCATTTTCTGTCTCTTGAAGTTGTACTCCAGCCACCGAGTAGTCAAGCTTGGGCCTTCTTGCACTTGTACCCATTCTCATTACCTTACATTTTGAAGTATTGAATTTCATTAGCCACTTTTCTGACCACTCATGCAGATTATTTAGATCCTCCTGAAGTTCTCTACCATTGTTCTCGTTTTTTACTTTCTTCACAATCTTTGCATCATCTGCAAACATATTCATGAATGAATTTACAGACTCTGGTAGGTCATTTACATATGCAAGGAACAAAAGTGGCCCTAAAACTGAACCCTGTGGAACTCCACTACTAACTCTTCTCCATTCAGACACTGAGTGTCTTACTCTAACCCTCTGTTCCCTTCCTTCTAAGTAAGTTTTTATCAATTCCAAAACATTTCCACCTATTCTAGCCATTGATTGCAGCTTCCTAATAAGTCTCCCATGTGGAACAGTGTCAAACGCTTTCTGGAAGTCTAGGAATATGCAATCTGCCCAGCCCTCTCTTTCCTGTAAGATTTGGCTTACCTCATCATAAAATTCTAATAAGTTTGTCACTGTTGATCTACCTTCTCTGAAGCCATGTTGCCTCACTGACAAAAAGTTGAAGGATTCCAAGTGAAGAGAGATATGTTTCCTTAGTAGTTTCTCCATAACTTTGCAAACTATGTTGGTCAAGGAAACTGGTCTATAGTTCAGAGCCGTATCCCTCCTTCCCTTTTTGAAGATAGGTATCACATTTGCTTGTTTCCAGCATCTTGGAATCTCCCACGACTCCAGTGACTCCTTAAATATGATACTTAGTGCCACTGATATTGTGTTTGCGCATTTTTTAAGCACATGAGGGGATATGTCATCGGGACCTGTAGCTTTATGAACATCTAAATCCATCAGCGCTTTGCATACCTCTGTGGCTGTAAGGTTGATATTCTCTAATACTGGCCCTTGAGCTTCTATCACTGCAATCTGAGGGGGTGGGGTATTTTCTACTGTAAATACTGACGGAAACTCCTTGTTCAATTCTTTGCAGATTTTTTCATCCGTCTCAGTGATGCTTCCATCCGCTCTCTTTAGCCTTAAAACCTGTTCTTTTACCTTCAGTTTTCCTCTGATAAAGCTGTGGAAAAGCTTGGGATTTCCATTAGCCTTCCTGGTGATGTCCCTCTCATAGTCTCTCTCTGCCTCTCTCCTTTTACTTAGGTAGTCATTTCTTGCTCTTTTGTAGGTTTGCCAGGCATTTATGTTTTTTTCTCCTCCTATACCTTTTCCAGCATTTGTCTCTCCACTCCTTAGCTCTTTTACACCCATTATCGAACCATTTCTCTCTGGCATGAATTACACCTACTTTGGTGACAGGTATGCAGCAATCTACTATCTTCCCATATTTCTCACAAAAGATGTCATACATTTCTTGTACAGATTTGTTGTAAAATAAGGTTCTCCAGTCAATAACTGCAAAAAGCTCATTCATTTTGATGTAATCTCCTTTCCGATAGTTCCTCCTCATGTCCTCAGTGCCTCTACTCTCAGGAAGAATATCTTCAATGATATATTCCATCAACAACACACAGTGGTCACTCTTTCCAATTGGTGGTTCATACTCAATATTTTCAATATCCAACACATTATCTGTGAACACTGGATCAAGTAGTGATGGCTCATCCCCACCCCTGGCCCTCGTTGGTTCCATTACATGTTGGTGTAGGAAATTCCCTTGTACGCAATCTAGGAATCTTGCCCCGAATGAGTCCTCGCCACTGTGTGGGTCAAGATTTATCCAATCTATCTATTTATGATTAAAGTCTCCCATAATCAAAATCCTACATTTTTTTCCCGTGCCATGTTAACAACTGAGTTTATGACTTCAATAGTACCTATATGACTTTCCTCATAAACTTCAAGCCTATTTTGGTTCCTTGGTGGGTTGTATACAACAGTTACTATAATGCTCTCTGACCCAGTATTTATGCGAGCAACAAGAAATTCCTTGAACTCACTTTCTATAGCCAAGTTTATTTCTTCGACTTGAATCCTTTCACTTATGAGCAGTGCTATCCCTCCACCAGTCCTCTCAGATCTTTCAACCCTTAGGAAAAACTGTGACACTGTTTATGTCCTTACTCAACTTAGTCTCTGTAATTGCTACTATATCTGCCTTACTGTTGTGAATCCTATCTTTTAATTCTACTGCCTTACCAGCTAATCCATCAGCATTTGTGTATAACAATCTTAATGAGGCCCCATCCCCTGATCTTCTGTCATTATCTTCTTTATCTCCCCTTTGTCTGGAAGAACTCTGTAATGAAAATTTTTCTTCTCTTCTTCATTTCTTTCATCATTTAACCTTCTTGCCTCTTGCAACAAGTTTTTGATCTTTCCCATCTCTTCCTGTGTTCTGTATTGTCTATTGAACACTTCTTTGAATTCTTGAAGGTCTTTTAGACTTTTTTTTCTCAACAATATTTCCCTATATGTTTCCCCTCTCTCAAAGGTTACTTTTGTTGGTCTCGGCTTTCCTTCCCTCGAATATTTACCTAGTTGGTGTATGTTTACAATATCCTCAGGACCACATACTACTCCAAGCTTTCTTATCAGGTCTACAACCCTAGCTTTATTTTCTTCAAGTCTCCCCTGCCATGTTGGCTCCTGGGACTCGCTTATGCCTGAGATTACCACTGTCTTCTCCTTATCAAGTGCCTGTCTGATGAGTGGGTTTGCCCTTTCCATCACAACGTCTTTCATTTTTTCGATTACTGTCTCTTTATAGTCAACTGTTTGTATGTTTTCCAGTGCCACCACCTTTACAGCCTCTTTTACTGCCACATTCCCCTTTAGTGCATCAGCAAAGGAAGTTTTCATGGCATCATTTTCCATATTCATCTCCTGGAACTCTTTTCTGAACTGTTCAATGTTTTCCTTAATCTGAACATTCCAAGCACCAATCTCGTCTCTCTCAGAAGAGAGCAGTGAACTAACATCTAATTCCTTTAGGTTGTCATTCAGCTGTTTGTTTTTATCTTCTTGTTTAGAAAGTCTAGATTCTAGTTGACTCTTTTCCCCTTCCAGCTTCTTTATTCTTTTTTCTAGTTCCTTTCTCTCCTGCCCTTGTGCTTTATTTGCTTCCTCCAAAGATCTTATTTGCTCTCTGAGTGTATTATTCTCTTTCATTTCTCCATCCATATTCTGAATTTTATCATCAAGGCTTATAACCATTTCCTTTAAACTCTTGATTTTCTGTTTGAGTCTCCTGATGGCTACCCCTCCTACCGACCCATGGATGGGAGAGGTTTGGGACAGAGATGGCGTCATTTTTATGTTCTCCCTTGAATAGTGTGACTAGAGAGAACGGGTGTGTGTGTGTGTGTGTGTGTGTGTGTGTGTGTGTGTGTGTGTGTGTGTGTGTGTGTGTGTGTGTGTGTGCGTATATATATATATATATATATATATATATATATATATATATATATATATATATATATATATATATATATATATATATTTATATATATATATATATATATATATATATATATATATATATATATATATATATATATATATGCAAATACATGCACACACACACACACACACGCACACACACACACACACACACATTAATACACGCAAATACATAATTATAGAAATAATTAGGACGTTAATGATTATAATAACAATCACTAGTGTCATAACAATAATCATACTAATAGTTATAGGAATAATGATACACACATACATGCATACACGCATATATGTACATATATCTGCATATATATATATATATATATATATATATATATATATATATATATATATATATATATATATATATAGATAGATAGATAGATAGATAGATAGATAGATAGATAGATAGATAGATAGATAGATAGATAGATAGATAGATAGATAGATAGATAGATAGATAGATAGATAGATAGATAGATAGATAGATAGATAGATAGATAGATAGATAGATAGATAGATAGATAGATAGATAGATAGATAGATAGATAGATAGATAGATAGATAGATAGATAGATAGATAGATAGATAGATAGATAGATAGATAGATAGATAGATAGATAGATAGATAGATAGATAGATAGATAGATAGATAGATAGATAGATAGATAGATAGATAGATAGATAGATAGATAGATAGATAGATAGATAGATAGATAGATAGATAGATAGATAGATAGATAGATAGATAGATAGATAGATAGATAGATAAATAGATAGATAGATAGATAGATAGATAGATAGATAGATAGATAGATAGATAGATAGATAGATACATGCATACATACATACATACATACATACATACATAAAAGTACTTGCATACTCACATGCAAACACGTATACAAAGAAGTGTTCATTAGACGATACAGAACACAGGAAGAGATGGAAAAGATCAAAAACTTGTTGGAAGAGGCAAGAAGGTTAAATCAGGAAAGCAATGAAGATGAGAAGAAAAATTTTCATTTCAGAGTTCTTCCAAACAAAGGGGAGATAAAAAAGATAATGACAGAAGATCAGGGAATGGGGCCTCATTAAGATTGTTATACACAAATGCAGATGGATTAGCTGGTAAGGCAGTAGAATTAAAAGATAGGATTCACTACAGTAAGGCAGATATAGTAGCAATTACAGAGACTAAGTGGAGTGAGGACAAACAGTGTCACAGTTTTTCCTAAGGGCTTCAGAATATTAAGGGTTGAAAGATCTGAGAGGACTGGTGGAGGGATAGCACTGCTCATAAGTGAAAGGATTAAAGTTGAAGAAATAAATTTGGCTACAGAAAGTGAGTTCAAGGAATTTCTTGTTGCTCGCATAAATACTGGGTAAGAGAGCATTATAATAACTGTTGTATATAACCCATCAAGGAACCAGAATAGGCCAGAAGTTTATGAGGAAAGTCATATAGGTACTATTGAAGTTATAAACGCAGTTGTTAACATGGCACGGGAGAGAAAATGTAGGATTTTGATTATGGAAGATTTTAATCATAAAGAGATAGATTGGATAAATCTTGACCCACACAGTGGTGATGACTCATTCGGGGCAAGATTCCTAGATTGCGTACAAGGGAATTTCCTACACCAACATGTAATGGAACCAACGAGGGCCAGGGGTGGGGATGAGCCATCACTACTTGATCTAGTATTCACAGATAATGTGTTGGATATTGAAAAAATTGAGTATGCACCACCAATTGGAAAGAGTGACCACTGTGTGTTGTTGATGGAGTATATCATTGAAGATATTCTTCCTGAGAGTAGAGGCACTGAGGACATGAGGAGGAACTATCCGAAAGGAGATTACATCAAAATGAATGAGCTTTTTGCAGTTATTGACTGGAGAACCTTATTTTACAACAAATCTGTACAAGAAATGTATAACATCTTTTGTGAGAAATATTGGAAGATAGTAGATTGCTGCATACCTGTCACCAAAGTAGGTGTAATTCATGCCAGAGAGAAATGGTTCGATAATGAGTGTAAAAGAGCTAAGGAGTGGAGAGACATATGCTGGAAAAGGTATAGGAGGAGAAAAAACATAAATGCCTGGCAAACGTACAAAAGAGCAAGAAATGACTACCTAAGTAAAAGAAGAGAGGCAGAGAGAGACTATGAGAGGGACATTACCAGGAAGGCTAAAGAAATTCCCAAGCTTTTCCACAGCTTTACCAGGAAAACTGAAGGTAAAAGAACAGGTTTTAAGGCTAAAGAGAGAGGATGGAAGCATTCTTGAGACAGATGAAGAGATCTGCAAAGAATTGAAAAAGGAGTTTCAGTCAGTATTTACAGTAGAAAATACCCCCATCCCCTCAAATTGCAGAGATAGAAGCTCAAGGGCAGGCATTAGAGAACATCAACCTTACAGCCACAGAGGTATGCAAAGCGCTGATGGATTTAGATGTTCATAAAGCTACAGGTCCTGATGACATATCCCCTCATGTACTTAAAAAATGCGCAAACTCAATATCAGTGGCACTGGGTATCATATTTAAAAAGTCACTGGAGTCAGGGGAGATTCCAAGATGCCGGAAACAAGCAAATGTGATACCTATCTTTAAAAAGGGAAGGAGGGATACGGCTCTGAACTATAGACCAGTTTCCTTGACCAGCATAGTTTGCAAAGTTATGGAGAAACTACTAAGGAAACATATCTCTCTTCACTTGGAATCCTTCAGCTTTATGTCAGTGAGGCAACATGACTTCAGAGAAGGTAGATCAACAGTAACAAACTTATTAGAATTTTATGATGAGGTAAGCCGAATCTTACAGGAAAGAGAGGGCTGGGCAGATTGCATATTCCTAGACTTCCAGAAAACGTTTGACACTGTTCCACATGGGAGACTTATTAGGAAGCTGCAAGCAATGGCTAGAATAGGTGGAAATGTCTTGGAATGGATAAAAACTTACTTAGAAGGAAGGGAACAGAGGGTTAGAGAAAGACACTCAGTGTCTGAATGGAGAAGAGTTAGTAGTGGAGTTCCACAGGGTTCAGTTTTAGGGCCACTTTTGTTCCTTGTATATGTAAATGACCTACCAAAGTCTGTAAATTCATTCATGACTATGTTTGCAGATGATGCAAAGATTGTGAAGAAAGTAGGAAAGGAGAACAATTATAGAGAACTTCAGGAAGATCTAAATTGTCTGCATGAGTGGTCAGAAAAGTGGCTAATGAAATTCAATACTTCAAAATGTAAGGTAATGAGAATGGGTACAAGTGCAAGAAGGCCCAAGCTTGACTACTCGGTGGCTGGAGTACAACTTCAAGAGACAGAAAATGAGAGAGATCTAGGAGTAAACATACTGGCAGATTTGTCTCTAGAAATACATATAAATGGCATAGTAAGGGCAGCATATGTATTCTTATCAAATGTAAGGGTAGCCTTCAGGCACATGGACAAGCAAATGTTCAGAAATATTTATGTAACCTATGTGAGGCCAAAACTCGAATATGCAGCCCCCTTTTGGAATCCGCACTTGAAAAAGCACATAGCTAAGCTTGAAAAAGTTCAAAGACATGCCATGAAACTGGTGCCAAAAATACAAAATCTCAGTTATGATGAGATGCAGAGGAAATTAAACTTACCATCACTCGAAGCTAGAAGATTGAGGGGGATATGGTGACAGTCTTTAAATTCCTCCATGGTTATGATAGAGTGGATAGAGATCGATATTTTGATATGGTTGGCTCTAGAACTAGAGGTCATAGTTTGAAGCTTCGTAAGAAAACTTCTTTGCAGGATGTAAGGAAATACTTTTTCAGTGTAAGAGTAGTTGATAATTGGAATTCGCTAGGCGAGTAGGTAGTTAATGCTATTCCAATCCATAGTTATAAGGACAGGTATGATAAGTATCACTAAGTTCAAAATGGAACCGATCAGGAGACGGGAAGATACGAGCTTGGGGATCTTTCTTGTAAACACAATTACGTAATCACATGAACACTCCGTTGGCTAGACCAGTTCACAGGTCTCTCATGAGCTGGGGTTGAGTTGATTCCTCTGCCCATGGGTGTAGTACTCCCTATCCCTATCCTCGGCCTTCGCCTGCTCCTCCTCATCATCCTCATCCCTCTCCTTACTCTATCATGCGTAGTCCTATTGCTCACCTTCATTCCCACACTTATCTACAGGGTAGTTCTTGTTCTCGTCCTCATGCCCGCCTTATTTTAACAGAAAAAAAATCAATTTAAAGTAATCAGTATCACTTTCATCTTCTTTCAGGTAAACGTCATCATTATCCTCATCCTTGAACTTAACCTTGATATCATGCTAATCCTCGCTTTCATGCAAACAAACAAACAAACATTTCCATTTTTGTACAACGGTAATTCTTCTAAAAGTAAAAGTAACTTATGAGTAGACATGTAATTGAACTAATAAGTAAGAGGGTAATACATACAGTTAAATTAAATGTAGCTTTCTTTTATAAAATATAATAATGATGTAATAAAAATGTTAACAATAATGTTAATAATAAAGTAGTAATAATAACACTCTATACAGGATCGTCATTATTGGCATCATCACCCTATTTGTATTCCTTACAATGAGAATAATTAGTTCTTAACTTAGAGAACAGAAAAGTCAATATCAATTTACATATAGAGAGGTTAGTGTTATGGGAAATTGCATTAAATCATTAAGTTTAGTTTATGTGTGAGCAGCAACTATTTGTTCAAAAGAAAACTATATAGTTTGCCTTTAAAAGCTGTGAGGGAGGATGCATTTTTAAGATGCTCTGGAATATTGTTCCAGAGTGTTGGCCCTTTAATAGTGATCATCTTTGAACCTGCTTCTGTGTTTGTTCTCTGAATAAAGAGCTCACTGCTCTGTTTCGTGTTGGTTCCTCTTATATCCCTGAATATTTTTATATCAAATAGCCAGCTAGGATAATGATGGTCCAAAATTTTGTATACAAAAACATAAAATAGCATAAGCGACCTTGTTTTCTGCCCACAGCCACCCAAGTTTATTGAGAGCTGGTGTGATGTGGTCAAATTTTCTTATTCCTCCCAGGGCAACTCGAGCTGCAAAATTAATAAGCTTCTGTATTCTGTTTATCTGAGTCTTAGTGGTAGCTCCCCAAACAGTTGTGCAGTAATTAATGTGACTTAGGGCTAGAGATTCACCAACAGTTATACGAGTGGTAGTCTCAAAATTGTCTTTTATACGTGATAAGTACATTAATGTTCCTGTAACCTTTTTGCATACTTTAACTACGTAAGAATCAAACAACATGTAGTTATCAAAGTGAATTCCTAGGTTTTTTACTGTTTTGCTAGGTGTAATAATATTGCCACTAAAATTAATTGTTGTGTTTTCTGGAATTTGTGCTATATGAAACCTTGAACACAATAAACATGCATTGTGTTTTACTTTCATTAATTAACAGCCCAATTTCTAGGAAATAGGTTTTAATTTTTGACAGAGTGTTTTCTGCTCTTAAGGTTAGCTCTGGGAGATTATTAATAGCACCACTAAGGAGTAGTTAAGTGTCATCTGCATATTGTACTACTAGACAGTCAGAAATGAAAGAAGATAGATCATTTACGTAAATGGAGAAGAGGATAGGACCAAGTACTGATTCCTGTGGAACACCAAATGATACATTTTTTGACAGATCAGTTCCCGCTCAGGACCGAGAGTTTGAGCTGTTTACTGGGAAGGTTACTTGCTGTAGATGGGCACCACAGTGGGGGGGTTGGGGCTTGCCTCGGCTGACGTTCTGAGGAGCATCTCAGATGGATATCGGAACTGAAACACCGGCAAACTTTAACTTTAAAGCAGCTCGGATCAATATTTAGGTTAGTGCATTTACTTATAAGAATTTCATGGTTTACACTGTCGAAGGCTTTTGATAAGTCTAATACAAGCAGAGATATTTTTTTCATATCTATATTATTATAGATACTATTCGTAACTTTGTGCAGTGCAGTTTCCGTCGAGTTTCGGTCTGAAACCACATTGGTTAATAGCTAATAGTCTATTTGACTCTAAATATGACATAAGTTGGCATGCAACATTTTTTTCTAATATTTTAGAGAAAATGGGTAGCTGGGAAATGGGACGGTAGTTTGTCACATCTTCTCTGTCCCCCTTTTTATGCAGAGGGTATTACATGTTATTTTTTCCAAGAGTCAGGAAACTTTTTAGTAACAATGGAAGTGTTCATAATAGAATATAAGATACAATCACGGGTAGAGCATCTTTGATGAATTGAAATTGTATATCATCTGGACCATAAGAGCCAGAGTTTCTTAGGCTCTTTATGGTAAGAATTAGGGTAGCACAATCGATAGGATTTATTTTGAAGTACTCTCTTGTTCTTACATAGGAAGAATTGACATTTAAGTAATTAATATTCACTGAGTTGATGTTTTCTTGTGTTTTCTCATATGTATTTTTGCCAACGTTAGCAAAATAGTTATTAAAGTTTTCCGCTTTGTCTTTCAACTCCGTAATATTTTCATAACTTTCTGAGGTAGTCTTTTCATTTGGTATCATGCTTCTTATCACTTTCCATGTTTCTGCTGTATCATGTTTAGAATCATTAAAATGTTTTTTGTAAAAGTCTTTTTTACTTACATTGATGAGAGTTCTGACCCGCTTCTATTCTATTTTATAATGTTCTCGGAGAGTCATATCATATCTATTCATTTTTAGCTCTTTTTATATTTGATTTCTGATTTGCATTGCCTCTTTGATGTCATTAGTTAGCCAGGGGGCTGAGGGGTGAGTTATTTTTCTTGTTACAATGGGTGGATAACTATCTAAGCATTCACGGAAGACTTTTGTTAGAATCTCAACCTACAAATCGACATTATCTGTGTTTATAATTCTATTAAGTACATTTGTGTTGTTGATTAATGCTTCACAAAAGATATCAGGGGAGTCATTTTTTTAGACACTGGAATGTCTTGAAGAGAGGCTTCCTTTTGGGCTTGTTTATGTTTAGCATAGCAATGTTGAGCTCGTGATCTGCAACTAGGCAGGGAACTACGTCCCAATAGGGTATACTTTCCACTTTATTTGTTATTATCAGATCTATAAGTCCTAGAATTAGGGGTTATGCAGGTCGGTTTTGTCACTATTTGTGTTAACTTCACAGTGTTGATAACCCTTTTCATTTTGTTTTCTGCAGAGAGCAAGTCATCATTAAAGTCACCAAGTATGTATACGGCTTTATGGCGCACACATACCTACTCTTGTCTTCAAGATAGTCCTAATCATCAACCTGACATTTATCCTCCATCATCTTTGTCTTCATTCTCCCACTCTCTTCTCTCCAGATCAATTTTATTTGCTATCCTCAACTCCATTCTAAACCTCGAGGTAGTTGAATCCTCATGTCCATACCCCCTCTAATCCTCTATTTAGGCCTAATTTTCGTCCCTTTCCCCTTATTATCCTCAAGGGAGTATTGTTCAATATTTGCATCCCACTTATCCCCATTGCAGATCTTATTTGAATTCTTATAAAGAAGGTAGTCAACTTCGTCCTCATCCCAAACTTAAACTAATCCTCACTTCTCCTCAAGACCTAGTCCCCATTACTACATCTTAAGCCTACTCTCCACCCTCATCTTTGTCACTGTCTTTAAGTTTAAGCTAGGCACGAATAAAGCTTTAAGGCTCATTCACATATATCATGAATATATCAGTGCCGTGTCCGCTCAGTCCATCAGTGACAGTGTAAAATGAATATCGTTACTTTGAATTCGGCCGATTCATTCACAACATGTCCGGTGCAGTACCATGTTTTGACTCTCAGTGTCAGTTACGTCTCCGTGCCATGAAGTTGAATATAGTTGCCATCGATATTATTTTAGTTTTTCACGGACGTTGGACGAGTGTTGTGAGTTTATAAACGAAAATGAATATGATGGACTACTTATTGAATTGTGGGTGTTTTGCTTCTTCAGGTGAGTCACTACGGATATGTGTGCATAGACGTCACTGAGGCGTGACGGATATCACTAACACCGAAGTGACACGGCACTGATACGCCACTGATTTGTGCAAATCAACCTTTATCGATCAGGTTTTGATGCTGAATATGTTAAATTAGAGTGGATTGCCATTAGTTAAATACTGAGTTGTTCCATTATTTATATTTTTTTTTTCCTTTTCCACACCAATTTATCTTCTTTGGTGAACCCAACATCTCATTTATAGTCAATGACTTTATCCAGCTGTGCTTGCTGTTTGGAGTATAAAAATAAAAATAATGACAATATTAATAATAATAACAATATTAATAATACAATAATAATAATAATAATAATAATAATAATAATAATAATAATAATAATAATAATAATATTTATTAGTATCATTATAATTATTATTATTATTATGATTATTATATTATTAATAATATTCTTCATCCTTATCGTTATTATCAACCTGATATTCCTTATATATATATAATATATATATATATATATATATATATATATATATATATATATATATATATATATATATATATATATATATATATATAATGATTGATTCGGTTTTACGTCTCGAACTCCCTTTTCTACTAAGGGCTAGGATGGATGCCTTCTTGCGAAGGACTTGTGTTGGCATGTATAGTCTTTACCCTGAGTGTATGCCCTTACTAACCGCAGACCGTGACTGGGCGCGAACCCTCGATATATATATATATATATATATATATATATATATATATATATATATATATATATATATATATATATATATATATATATATATATATATTAAGCTCTTCGTACCCTATTTGCTGTCTTTGATTACTTTTTTCATCTTCATTTGATTCTCATATTGAAACACCAAAGATGCTGACTGATCAGTCATTCAAAATTACACTCCGTAATGTTTTCCAAATGTATATACTAATCATTATTATTATGTGTACATTTCTCTGTGACTAAATCAAAGAGACAACCTCTCTAAGTCTAACTTTACTTCGATATTTTTTTCTTTATTCAACCTTATTTCAAGAGGGATGTCAGTAAAATTTCGATACCATACATTTTCTACCACCTTGTGACACCTTTTTTCAAGAAGGCAGAGCATTTCAGGCTTTATCAAAGAATTAGGGATTTCAGCATAGTTAGCCATGCTGTAAAAGTTCTTCATTTTTCTGTGCCTTTACTTGGCCAAATCTTGAAAAGAAATTTTTAGGTTAGAGACCTAATAATTCCCCGATGTCGTACACACTTAAAGGGGTGAATGATTTTTTAATCAAAGCTTGTCATAGCTTTTCCTCTTCGTTCCACTGGTGCACATTTTGAAGTACATCATGGCAACAATGGCTTTGGGTTAATGAGTCAAAAATTCTAATATCATAGGAAGCTTCCCTCTGTTACTCGTGTCAAATCGTACCTGGTTAAACTTGATAGCTGTCTTGTGACGCATTTTACTTCTCTTGTCATTTGGTGACAGAGAATCAAATACAGCGTCCTTGCAAACATATCCAAGGGTGTCTTATTTGCTTCAAAGTCAAGGACTTCACAAAAAAATGAAAAGCCATGTTGCAATCTATTCGCAATAGGATGAAGCGGTTCCCTAATCTCTAAACACCTATAAGTATTTTCATGCCGAATCTGTTGATTTGTATCTTTATTACCTTGCATCTACATGGAAAATGTAGACTATTCACGTGAGAAGATTTTGAGAATAATGTTACGGGTAAAATTTTGTAATTAAATAAATGAAAAAGGGTTAGTGTTTTACGGAACATTTACTTCGTTTCAATGTCAAAAATATTACAAATGAGTTGACATTCCGGTCACCATAAAGAAAAGGTATGAGACTTCTGTAGTTGCATGGTAGTAGCCAAACACACACAATCAGAGAATCCAAGATGGGATACCAGATATATCTTTTATCATGATGCCATGCAAGCAAAAGGAGGGAGAGAGAGAGAGAGAGAGAGAGAGAGAGAGAGAGAGAGAGAGAGAGAGAGAGAGAGAGAGAGAGAGAGAGAGAGAGAGAGAGAGAGAGGTAATATGAAACACTGAAGTCTTTTGCACCATAACTTGCTTCACTACATCAGTGTATCTTCACTTCATCCTCTTTAAAGACAGAGGATCGGCATCTTTACGATCACCATCGCCTTATATGGCAATGGATTTCCACAGGCAATGTCCTCGTAATATCTTCTTCTTCTTCTTCTAATTTAAATTCTCCGACTCCAATTACAAACTATTTCCTATGCCAATAAAATATTAATCCAAAAAGAGTAAAATTTCTCCATGTGACTTTTCAGATAAGTGATGCTTTTGATTATTAACTACATCATCAATAATACCATCAACTCCAGTTATCGTTGTCAAAAAATAGTACATTACCTCCGTAATCCACAATAATCTCAAAGAGGTCTTCGAAGAGTACAGCGCCACATTTCGTCATTACCTTAAAACACTTCTTATCATCTACAAGAAAGCATAGGCCTGCCAAACACTTGTGCAGGGGAGAGAGAGAGAGAGAGAGAGAGAGAGAGAGAGAGAGAGAGAGAGAGAGAGAGAGAGAGAGAGAGAGAGAGTCATTAATCTCTCTCTCTCCCAATCCATTGGTATGCTATCCGCAAAGGGAGGGAGATATCTAGTCCCGTTTTTGGACAGAGAAGAGAGGAATGCGGCGGGGCCGAGGGTTATGCGACCTTGCTAACAACCAGGCATTCTCAAAGGGAGCACACACTGCTGCCATCCAAGATCATCAACTCATCGTTGTTATTGAGGCTGCTGTCATAATTGTTGTTTGTTTCTGTTGCGAGGTGAGGTAATCGATCGCTTCTTTCTTCACACACCACCTTTTCAGCATTTAAGTACTCAAAAACAAACAGCAAGAGGGGACCTCCAGATGCTGGAAAAATGCGTCGCTTAGTACTCTAACATGGGGCAGATTGCGCTCCTTCAATCGCTTTCTTTCAATAACTTTCAGTTCCACGTACACTGCTTTCTAAACAAAACCAGATATTATATATATAAAAAAAACAGAAAATAACTAAAGCTAAGCTTACAAAGTAGCCCCCAAGTGAAAAACGAAAACGAAACAAGACACACGAGGAATGGAATTCTCCCGCGAGCATCGACAGTAGCAGGAAGCAGGGCTGGGTGTAGATCGGGCCACAATGTCAGGACGTAATAATATTCACCTCGATGACATTCTCTCTCTCTCTCTCTCTCTCTCTCTCTCTCTCTCTCTCTCTCTCTCTCTCTCTCTCTCTCTCTCTTACTACCAATTTTATCAAAGATACTTGAAAAGATTGTTGCAAATCAGTTAAGTGAGTTTCTTGAAAAAAATAAACTTATTGCAAAAAGTCAACACGGTTTCAGGCCAAAATTATCAACTGAAACTGCCTTATTGAAAATATCAGATGAAATATACAAAAATATAGATAATAAGAAAATATCATTGCTACTACTACTCGATCTTTCTAAAGCTTTTGATAGTGTACACCATACCATTCTATTAGAAAAATGCAAAAAAATGAACATTGACCCAAGCTGGTTCGAGAACTATTTAAAAAACCGCTACCAGTCAGTCAGAATAAAAGATGTAGTCTCAAGTCGCAAGAAGGTATTGTTTGGGGTCCCTCAGGGATCGATCCTAGGACCTATACTTTTTCTAATATATGTAAACGATCTAGTAAAATATTTACCTAACTGTTATGTCATTCAATATGCTGACGATACTCAAATCTTAATTGAAGGAGAAATTAATGATTTAGAAAATATTATTCGTAGAGCAGAAGAAATTTTGTATATGGCTAAACGTTACTTTCTAAAAAATGGTCTGTTACTTAATGAAACTAAAACCCAATCTATTCTTATCGGATCCAGACAATTATTATCAGAAGTTGATGACAATCTTCATATAAATTTTAACGGTAATATCATTAAGCCAATGAACTCGGTAAAGAACCTAGGTGTCTATTTTGACCGTTACATGAATTTTGAAATGCATATAGATGAAATTTATAAAAAAGTAATGGGTACTCTAATATATCTAAATAGGGTAAAAGACTCATTTGAAACATCAACTCGTATAATAATTGTCCAGTCCTTAGCTATGAGTTTAATTAATTACTGTCTCAAAGTTTGGGGATGTACAAATAAGACTCAATTACAAAGAATACAAAAGTTACAAAACTTTGCAGCACGAGTGGCTGTTGGCAATGTAAGAAAATACGAGCACATCTCTCCTGTTTTAAAAGATCTAGAATGGATAAAGATTAGAGATAAATATGTTTTTGATATATGTACCTTTGTTTTTAATATACTAAGAAACAATATTCCTGATTGCTTGTATAATTTTTCTACAGTAAGCTCAGTTACCGGGTTAACTACCCGTCAAGGGGAAGATTTATTAGTACGAAGGTCTAAAACTGATATTGGCTCAAGAGATATAAACATTCGTGGACCTCATCTATATAATCAGCTTCCCAGAGAACTAAAAAATGCTGGTTCAGTGAATACTTTTAAATATAATCTTAAGAAGTTACTCTTAAAGGAAGATTTTACTTGTAAATTTTAATAGTACACCCATATTTGAATACCCAATGTATGTTGGAAATAAAGTCTTATTATTATTATTATTATTATTATTATTTACTCTCTCTAATATTCACCTCGATGACACATTCTCTCTCTCTCTAATATTCACCTCGATGACACATTCTCTCTCTAATATTCACCTCGATGACACATTCTCTCTCTCTCTCTCTCTCTCTCTCTCTCTCTCTCTCTCTATATATATATATATATATATATATATATATATATATATATATATATATATATATATATATATATATATATATATATATTTTTTTTTTTTTTTTTTTTTTTTTTCCCTCAACCGGATTTCAGTAATTCTATAACAAACTGCATGATTCATTTTTGACGTCTGTACTTTAGAAAATTTCATAACTCTTCTAAAGAATCTCAACATTGAGACTAATATCTAAATAATCTTGAATAATAAATATTTAACAATAAAAATAAAATAGAGATAAGAAAACTAACAGATTTACAGAAGATTTGCTGTATTACAAGTACGGTAAAAACGATTCTAGGTAATTATAAATATTAGATATATACTAAAACTTATTTCCAAGCATTTGCATTTAGTCTCCCTACAATATCACACGGCCTAATGCATGTATACAAAATGTGATGTGACATTTTTTTTTCCTTTTTTTTTAATGAAGTTCAATTCAGCTTTGAGAAGGTGAGTAGATTATTGGTTCTAGGTAAACATTCTTCTAGAGCAGTGGTTTCCAAACTTTTCGTTTCAATGGCCCACTTTGGACTCTCAGACTACTCATGACCATTGCCCTTCAGAACTGAGTAGTGCTGATAAAATCATTATAAAACATATTCAAGACACTATTATCAGTTCTACTTTTTCATTTATGACACCAAGCACTGGCATTGTAATCGAACCTCAGGTGACATTTTTTTCATTTTTAAGAACTTCAGTATAGAAAATATCCGTGTTCCCCTCCCCAGAGAATTGCTCATGGACCACCAGTGGGCCAAGGGCCGCAGGTTGAAAACCACTGATCTCGAGACATTAGCCGATTTAAGGAGCTGTTTTTCTACCTACCTGATTGACTGGTGGCCTTCGTCGTTTTTCATTAGATTTCTTAAAACAATTAGAAGATACAGATAATTTTCGTCTTTCTTGTATTTCATCCAAGCCCGAGTTTCTGAAGACACTATTTGTTTAAACACTGACACCTCCTCACAACCTCTCATGGTGCAGCACACAATGATCATATGAAATGCCCCAATCCTCTCCTCGTCCCAGTCAGCTTTTGTGAAGAAATATGCTCTGGATGGAAGTCCGCTAATCTGTTCTCTTAGAGGAATGCAGTACAGAGAATACTTTAGTTACGAAGCCTTTTTCAACTCGGCAGACTCAAGTGCGTATACCGTGTTATTTATGAGGTGTACAGTGCAAACTTATGCATACTAACCTGAGCTCCGATAAGGCAAATGAGACCTCTTTGCACCCTCTAAAGAATAAAGTAGTTGAATACTTCTTGATTGGTACTACCAAATTTCATTCTCTCTCTCTCTCTCTCTCTCTCTCTCTCTCTCTCTCTCCTCTCTCTCTCTCTCTCTCTCTCTCTCTCTCTCTCTCTCTCTCTCTCTCAAACTACAGTCATACCAAAATAAACAACAAAGAGCTAATGAAACAATCCCCTATACGCGAGACTACAGAAAGAGACACGATACAAACCTCTCTTATCGCCGTCCACGCACAAGAGACTTCTCCTGGAGTGATGGCTCTTACAACCCTAGACACTCACCTAGGCATACAAACTTTGGGAAGGCCCGATCATACCACGGCACGTACTCAAACCAGCGTTACACATCCAACGGCAGGTACAGACACCAGGATCCATGGGCTAACCCCAGAACACACTACAACGATGAATTCCCAGCAGAATCACACAGTCGAAACTACAACTATGACTATGGATACCACCCCAATGAAACATGGTAATACCTCGTCTCCTGTTGTTGCTGTTACTGCTGCCGATGTGAAAGTTACTTGTAAATATAATGATAGATTATCTGTCGTACATATAAATGCACAATCTCTGTTATCCCATATACTAGAAATTGAACATATGCTTGTACAAGAAAATATTGATGTTCTTTGCATTAGCGAATCATGGCTGTATCCGTCAATTAATAATGCATTTATTAATATTCCTTCATATAATATTTATCGCTATGACAGTGGTAGAGGTGGAGGTGTATGTTTATTTGTTAAAAATTATTTGAAGGCCACTGAACTAAATCTTGAAACTGAGAAGCACGAAGGAGTGGAAGATAAATGGATCTCTGTCCAACATAAAAAGTTTCCTTCTATTATCATAGGCTGCGTGTACCGCCACCCCAAAGCCCCGGTAACCTCTTTTAGCTATATTTTGGACGTTTTTAAGGAGATAATTTAAAAAAACAAACCAGTTTTTATATATGGCGATTTTAATGATGATCAACTAAAACGAGAAAATAAAATGAGTAGACTTATTAAGAATTTAAATCTAGAACAGATTATAAATAAACCAACTAGAATCACTCCCACTTCAGTTTCCTAAATCGATCTAGTAATAACAAACTCTAAACATATGATAACTAAGTGTGACGTAATGCCAAGCCCTATAGCAGACCACGAGGAAATTGTAACGTCCCTAAATATTCACAAACCAAAGAGACAACCAATCTTTAAAACATTCAGATGCATAAGAAATTATTCACAAGAATTACTTTGTAGTTTACTTATGAATGAAGTACATAAATTAAATGAAATTCTATATACCGATAATATAAATATACAAGTAAGAATTTTAACCAGTGTCTTATCATCATGTATAGATCGATGTGCACCACTCGTGACAAGAGAAATATTTCGTCCCCCCGCTCCCTGGATAACAGATGACATAAAAAACATTATGAAAGAAAGAGACAAACTACAAAATGAAGTAAAACTACAAAGAGATAATATCCCTTTAAGAGAAAAGTTTACAGAGCAAAAGAAACAAGTAAAATCATTATTAAGTAGCAGTAAGAAACGATATTACAAAAATGAATTTCAAAACGCTAAAGGCAATATCTCTGATACATGGAAAATTGCTAAAACCATGCTTTCCAATAACTGTAATAAAAGTAGTAACATATCAATTATACCCGATGAGGTAGATGTAA
This sequence comes from Halocaridina rubra, assembly GCA_037179515.1. Classification (NCBI taxonomy): domain Eukaryota; kingdom Metazoa; phylum Arthropoda; class Malacostraca; order Decapoda; family Atyidae; genus Halocaridina; species Halocaridina rubra. The sequence continues at coordinate 88,615 of JAXCGZ010003819.1, forward strand.
GTGCTAAAGCAGAAGAGTTCAATAATTTTTTCGCTGAAGTGGGGAAAAAAACCTTTGAAAAAACGAAAAAAGAAATAATAAATGAAATAAATAATAGTAATGGTGGTAATAATAATGATGATGGTAGTAGTAATAATAATAGTAATGTTGATAATGGTGTAAATAATAATGATGGTGGTAGTAATGGTAATGATAATAGTGATGAGGTAGTAGTAATAATAATAATAATGTTAATTTGGAAGAACATAGTGCATTCAATAGAAGTAATGATGTCTTTAACCCTACTACAGTAGATTGTAATACAGTAATCTTAGTAATAAAAAATCTGAAAGACTCTAATGCATATGGATCAGATGGAATTTGTTTTCGTTTTATTAGAGATTCATTATTTGTAATAGCATGTTATCTGACGGTAATAATCAATACTTCCATAGCTACCAATATTTACCCAGATTTATGGAAAAATCCCCATGTAATTCCTGGTTTTAAAAATGGAAATCCTGACGACGTCTCTAACTATAGACCAATCTCTTTACTACCAATTTTATCAAAGATACTTGAAAAGATTGTTGCAAATCAGTTAAGTGAGTTTCTTGAAAAAAATAAACTTATTGCAAAAAGTCAACACGGTTTCAGGCCAAAATTATCAACTGAAACTGCCTTATTGAAAATATCAGATGAAATATACAAAAATATAGATAATAAGAAAATATCATTGCTACTACTACTCGATCTTTCTAAAGCTTTTGATAGCGTAAACTATAGTATTTTATTAGAAAAATGCAAAAAAATGAACATTGACCCAAGCTGGTTCGAGAACTATTTAAAAAACCGCTACCAGTCAGTCAGAATAAAAGATGTAGTTTCAAGTTCCAAGAAGGTATTGTTTGAGGTTCCTCAGGGATCGATCCTAGGACCTATACTTTTTCTAATATATGTAAACGATCTAGTAAAATATTTACCTAACTGTTATGTCATTCAATATGCTGACGATACTCAAATCTTAATTGAAGGAGAAATTAATGATTTAGAAAATATTATTCGTAGAGCAGAAGAAATTTTGTATATGGCTAAACGTTATTTTCTAAAAAATGGTTTGTTACTTAATGAAACTAAAACCCAATCTATTCTTATCAGATCCAGACAATTATTATCAGAAGTTGATGACAATCTTCATATAAATTTTAACGGTAATATCATTAAGCCAATGAACTCGGTAAAGAACCTAGGTGTCTATTTTGACCGTTACATGAATTTTGAAATGCATATAGATGAAATTTATAAAAAAGTAATGGGTACTCTAATATATCTAAATAGGGTAAAAGACTCATTTGAAACATCAACTCGTATAATAATTGTCCAGTCCTTAGCTATGAGTTTAATTAATTACTGTCTCAAAGTTTGGGGATGTACAAATAAGACTCAATTACAAAGAATACAAAAGTTACAAAACTTTGCAGCACGAGTGGCTGTTGGCAATGTAAGAAAATACGAGCACATCTCTCCTGTTTTAAAAGATCTAGAATGGATAAAGATTAGAGATAAATATGTTTTTGATATATGTACCTTTGTTTTTAATATACTAAGAAACAATCTTCCTGGTTGCTTGTATAATTTTTCTACAGTAAGCTCAGTTACCGGGTTAACTACCCGTCAAGGGGAAGATTTATTAGTACGAAGGTCTAAAACTGATATTGGCTCAAGAGATATAAACATTCGTGGACCTCATTTATATAATCAGCTTCCCAGAGAACTAAAAAATGCTGGTTCAGTGTATACTTTTAAATATAATCTTAAGAAGTTACTCTTAAAGGAAGATTTTACTTGTAATTTTTAATGGTACACTCATCTTTATGATTTGTTTGTTTTAGTATGTCTATATCGTACACCACAGATGTCTATCTGGAATATATATGTATCTTATTTGAATACCAAATGTACTTTGGAAATAAAGGCTTATTATTATTATTATTATTATTATTACTCTCTCTCTCTCTCTCTCTCTCTCTCTCTCCATGGAGGCATGATTCGTCTGGAGTCACGTAAAGCAAATGTGATACACATTCATCTTGCAGGAAAATCCCCGAGAGTATGACATACTACAGTTCATAAACCATGAACATTACGAGTATGAAATCGCAAGCAATAAGGAGTTAAGTCTCAGTAAATCATTAAGCTGCAGAGCTAAATTGGTTACTTTCTATTAGTAAAGATATCTGATAAGAAGCAGGTTTCAGTAAAATGTATAACCACTCAAACTACTTTGCATAAGCTTACTCTTTTCTCTAGTAATAAAACTTCATTTTATGCAAAAAAAAAAAATCTTTATCGTTTTATATTTAACTGCCTTCGTCCATTTATGTTTGAAAATATAAAGATCGTCCTCTGTGAAGATAGAAACGACATTTCAAGATTTAAGGAGGTCGGCTTCTCAAAGTGGATCCAACTTTTACTTCCTTTGACATTACCACTCACAGATAAGGTAAGGATAGTAGAGTAACTCGCTTAACAGCCTCAGCCAACTCAGTGGCACAATAAGTACACCAATAAATAAGTGGGGAAATCTTTCTTTTCGAGATCATGACATTTATAAAGACAAACAAATATCCAACCATGCCACAACTCTTAAGCAAAAACATGGTCTACCGACTTGCGCACCTCCTTACAAGATTAGCTCAAAGTTATCAATGATAATGAAATGTAACTAATTTTGTTCCTATTATGTTTCAACAATAATATAAGAAATACTAAATATATGCCTTTGGGTTACAGAAAACAGAAACAATTTGGTGAATGATACATCAGCTTTCCTTCTAATAATAGATTTCACATACAGAAAAGAGGTACATAAATGTTATTTCGTGGATATTAATATATTAGCATCACGATTTCATTTTAGTTATATATATATATATATATATATATATATATATATATATATATATATATATATATATATATATATATATATATATATATATATATATATATATATAACAGACATGAGTAGATTAGTAGCTCCAGAAATGAAACCTATCAGACTTATACTTGGTAAAACACGAATGGATAGAATAAGGAATGAAGAACTTAGAAGGAGACTAGGAGTGGTATCATTGGAAACAATTGAGTAAGCTAAGCTGAGGTGGCTGGCACAAGCATAGAGAATGGAGGAGGCAAGAACTCCAAAACTAGCATTCAAATGGACACCAGACGGAAGAAGGCCCACGGGCCGCCCACGAAAAAGATAAAGGGATAGTATACAAGAAATCTTAACAAAATATAGAATGGGAAGACTGAATAGATTGGAGGAGGAGGATATATTTTTATTTGCTGTAGTAGCTCCGGTGGCATGTTGGCATGAATCTGTAGCTTACGACGCGAGTTCACTTCCCCTGAGGCTCAAAAAAGCTATTCGTGTAAAATAGGAATGTTAACTTCAGTTTCATTGTCTATATATATATATATATATATATATATATATATATATATATATATATATATATATATATATATAATATATATATATATATATATATATATTTAAAACTCCACGTACAAGGATTTTTAAACTTGAACAGGACTGTCCGGGACAGTTCGATGGTAAGTCTTCCTTCAGTTACGGTTATTTGTTATGCCTATATCAACACTGAATTTTCTTGGATATTCATTACACACCTCTTATTATCCCTTCACATCTGACAAGTCATTACACTCTCCATCTCTGTTATTTTTTACTTAATGTATTTTTCGTGCCCAGGCGCGGTGGGGGCTGTTTTATTTTATTATATTTTGGCCCGTCTTGGTGTCACAATCATAAAAAAAAAAACTAATTGGCTAATCAAAAACGACGGGAAAAATGTTAGTTCGATATGGCTGTGCTATCAGGTACAGATTTTTAACTGCCATAGTAGCTCATTCATTATGGTGGCATAAATCTGTATCTTGCGAAGTAAAACCTCCTGGCTAGTACTGTGGTAAGCGCTGGGCTCGCATTCGCGAGGTTGCCGGATCGTGCCTCGTCCAGGCAAGAAAGTTTAAGCTGTTTACTGGGGAGGTTACTGCTGTGGTTGAGCACCACAGTGGGGGTTGGGGCCTGTGCCGCCTGGCGACCGCCCTATGGGACCTCCGTGACCCGTTCCACCCATCCGTGGGTGGAGAATCTAAACAACAAACATTGTGAAGTAAGTTCAAATCCCCTTTCATTCAAACAAGTATTTCGTGAATAATAGAACTGTTAACATCATGGTAAAATTGTGTGTATGTATATATATATATATATATATATATATATATATATATATATATATATATATATATATATATATATATATATATATATATATATATATATATAAGGCATGGGAAAAAACTGCAAAATATATGCAGGTCTTGAGGAAAGACTATGCATCGAATATCCCAGTAAGAGTAAAATTCCTTTCGTCCAGAAATGATTCTTTGACACAATTTTCTTGAAGACTTGGAGTTCGAGCTTTCAAAGGCTTCAAACCTCCATCGTCGGGAAAGAGAAGAAGCAATGGTAAATGAAGCCCTCTTGGAAAAAGACGATGGTTGGGAAGCTTCGCTTCCACGGGGTCAAAGCATCTTTTTATATAGTTATGCAGTAGGTTGGCCAATGACATCAATTGCCTGTTTGCGATACTACAACTGAAGGTTTCGATCTTAAAATAGGTCTGGTTAGGACGGCTCGATGTTAACTCTTCCTTCAATTAGAGTTCTTTTTTATGCCTATATCTACATCGAATACTCATGCGAATTCGTTACACATCTCTTACTATCCTTTCACATTCGCCAACTCACAACACTCTACACCTATATTTCTCTTTACACTCTTCTTTTCTTGATGGCAGGCCCTGAAGAGGGTAATTTTCTTTGCCAGTCCAGGTGTCATATATATATATATATATATATATATATATATATATATATATATATATATATATATATATATATATATATATATATATATATATATATATATATATAATATATAGTAAGGAAGCCCATCAGTGAAACAAAACTTATAAAACAATGCTATATTGTTGTTATATGTATATATCAATTTTTTTTTAATTATAAATTTTTTTTGGGGGGTTATCTTCTTCCAGACCCTTTATAATTTTAAGGATTAACATTTTCCTTTGTTAATGATTTAATAATCTTGGTGGCTTCTTTGTTGAGGATAATTCGTTTGGATTAGGCCTGTCCTGTTATCATAAAAAATTTTAATCCCTCAGGTCTCATGAGTTCGTTTGTTTCCGTTTCCTCCACCTTTGTTATTTCTTTCAGTAGTGCTTGAGAAGGGATCCAGTTAGTATCCGAAATATAGCATTGTTTTATAAGTTTTGTTTCACTGATGGGCTTCCTTACTATTTAGTGCTCTATGCTAACAGCTTATATATATATATATATATATATATATATATATATATATATATATATATATATATATATATATATATATATATATATATATATATATATATATATATATAGGTATTGTCGTACTCGTACAAACTAGAATGATAAAATTTTCAAAGAGAGAGAATATTCTTATTTACCAAGTTTGATGACACATTAAGATTTTATATTGCAGTATCCTGACTTTTTATAAATATGAGAGCACAATCATATTTTTCAAATATATTAAACACTCATGTGCCCAATAGAGGGATAGAATTTAAAATAATCAATATGACGAAAAATCAGTTTCAAATCAGGGCGTTATATACTAAGAGTTAATCATGAAAAGATGGCCATACAGCTGGACTTCGCCAAAGAGGTTAGTTGGTTCCCTAGAATAGCCTCTCCTGTGAAATTAGCCCATTCAAACTAAGACACAAACATTCATTTCTTTTTAACAATGGCTATTCGTTTACAAGACTAATATTACACTAATAAGTACACATGTTATTGAACTAATAAGTAAAAGGGTAATATATACATTGAAAAGAAATATAGCATTCCTAGAAAATGAAGATTACGTTGAATTAACAGATAAGTATAAAAATTATAATAACAATAATCATACTGTAATAAAAATTTTAACAATGATGTTGATAATAAAGTAGTAATAAAAACACTCGATACAGGATCATTATTATCGGCATCATCACAACGTTTGCATTCGCGAGGTCGACGGATCGTGCCTCGTCCAGGCAAGAGAGTTTAAGCTATTTACTGGGGAGGCTACTGCTGTGGCTGGGTACCACAGTGGGGGGTTGGGGCCTGTGCCGGCTAGCGACCGCCCTGTGGGTCCTCCATGACCCGTTCCACCCATCCTTGGGTGGAGAATCTAAAACAACAAAAGAAAACTATATAGTTTGCCTTTGAAAGGTGTGAAGGAGGATGAAGTTTTAAGATGTTCTGTAGTATTCTTCCAGAGTGTTGGCCTTTTTTATGGTGATAATCTTTAAGCCTGCATCTGTGTTTCTTCTCTGATTAAAGAGCTAACTACTCTGTCTTGTGTTGCTTCCCCTTATATCCCTGACTGTTTTGAAATTAAATAGCCAGCTAGGATAATGATGGTTCAAAATTTTGCATACAAAAACATAAATAACATAGGCGACCTTGTTTTCTGCCCGCAGGCACCCAAGTTTTTTGAGAGCTAGTGTGATGTGGTCATATTTTCTTATTCCTTCCACGGCAACTCGAGCTGCAAATTTAATAAGCTTCTGTACTCTGTTTATCTGAGTTTTATTGGTAGCTCCCTATACAGTTGTGCTATAATAAATGTGACTTGGCACTAGAGATTCAACAACCGTTATTCAAGTGGTGATCTCAAAATTGTTTTTTATACGTGGTAAGTCCATTAGTGTTCCTGTGGCCTGTTTGCATACTTTATCTATATGGGAATCAAACATGTAGTTATCAAAGTGAATTCCTAGATTTTTTACTGATTTGTTAGGTGTGCTGATATTGCCACAAAAATTAATTGTTGTGTTTTCTGGAATTTGTGCTATATGGAACCATGAACCAATAAACATGCATTGTGTTTTACTTTCGCCAATTAACAGCCCAATTTTTTGAAAATATGTTTTAATTTTTGACAGGGTTTCCTGCTCTTAAGGTTACCTCTTGGAGATTATTAATATCACCACTAAGGAGTAGCTGAGTGTCATCTGCAAAATGTACAACTAGACAGTCAGAAATGAAAAAAGATAGATCATTTACGTAAATGGAGAAGAGGATAAGACCAAGGACTGTTCCCTGTGGAACACCAAATAGTAAGTGTTATCGCTGATGAAACGCCATCTTCCAAGCGTCAAGCATCGATAAGGGCAACACTGGACTTCTGGAATACAATAAACATGATAGAAAAAAAGCGAGAAGAAGAAAAAGAAGAGAAAGACGGAGATTGAACTGGTCCAATCTGGAGCATTTCCTCTTCATTTTCTCCTACAATAACGCCATTAAGCTATTCTCTGACCATTAACTCAAGCTCAGTAATCACTACCAATTATTAATTCTGTTAAACTACAAAACAGACCCGATCTTATCTGCCTAGATAGTTCTCTCTCTCTCTCTCTCTCTCTCTCTCTCTCTCTCTCTCTCTCTCTCTCTCTCTCTCTCTCTCTCTCTCTCTCCTCTCTCTCTCTCATACTTTATCTCATATGCTCTCCTTCCTCGTCTTTCTCCAAGCCTACAGTTTTAAAGCTTTAGACCTCCTATACTAATACCCATTTCCCCTCCTCTTCCTTCTCCCACTAATACACCTACCCCCTCTTCTTTCTTATCCCCGTCCTACCGACCCCTCCTCTCCTGATGTTCCCTCGGAGTGGTGTTCTTCCTCTCCTAATCCCACCCTACCATTAATGACTGCCAGAACTTGGAGTCCCACCTACCATTATATCGAACTTACACACCCACTCAAGGCCGCACTCTCATCAACTCTACCAATGGTTCTCTGCACCACCACGACCCCAAGAGATCACCAGAAGGAGGAGGAACAGGACCTCGATAACATTCAGAAAAAAAAATATAATAATAATAATAATAATAATAATAATAATAATAATAATAATAATAATAATAATATGTTTCTTTTCCTCTCACCATCAGGATTTTAAAAACATATGTGCCTCTATTTTTTTTTTTTTTTTTGGTGACACCAAGAAGGGCAGAGAAAATTGCCCTCATCGGGCATGGGCACCAAGAAAACAAAGCAAAAGTAAACCGAGATGGTGAGTGTTGTAACTTGTCAGATGTACAGGGTGAAATAACAGATATGAAACAAATAAGAAAGAATATATGGTGTAAATATAGGCATAGGAAAATATGAATATATCAGTAATTTTAAGAACGTTGAAGGATTATTTTTTTTTTTATTGGGGGGAGAGATTCGTTTATTCTGAGAATTGTCCACAAATGCTTTAACAAATCCATAAAAATATCTCGCCCAACAATATTCATTACTTATATGTATACATACACACTTGAAAAAGCACATAGCTAAGCTTGAAAAAGTTCAAAGACATGCCACGAAACTGGTGCCAGAAATACGCAATCTCAGTTATGATGAGAGGCTGAGGGAATTAGACTTACCATCACTGGAAGCTAGAAGAGTGAGGGGGGATATGGTGACAGTCTTTAAATTCCTTCATGGTTATGATAGAGTGGATAGGGATCGATATTTTGATATGGTTGGCTCTAGAACTAGAGGTCATAGTTTGAAGCTTCGTAAGAAAACTTCTTTGCAGGATGTAAGGAAATACTTTTTCAGTGTAAGAGTAGTTGATAATTGGAATTCGCTAAGCGAGGAGGTAGTTAATGCTATCTCAATCCATAGTTTTAAGGACAGGTATGATAAGTATCACTAAGTATAAAATAGAACCGATCAGGAGACGGGAAGATACGAGCTTTGGGCTCTTTCCCGTAAACACAATTAGGTAATCAATTAGGTAATCACATCTATTTCCATTTTGTACAATGGCTATTCTTATACAATTTAAGGGTAACTTATAAGAGGACATGTAGTTGAACTAATAAGTAAGAGGGTAATACATACAGTTAAAATAAATATAGCTTTCCTAGAAAATAATAATACTGTAATAAAAATGTTAACAATAATGTTAATAATAAAGTAGTAATAATAACACTCGATACAGGATCGTTATTATCGGCATCATCGCCAAAATTGTATTCCTTACAATGAGAATAATTAGTTGTTAACTTAAAGAACAAAGGTGATATCAGTTTACATATCGAGAGGTTAGTGTTAAGGGAAATTGCATTAAATCATGACGTTTAATTAATGTGTAAGGAGCAACTATTTCTCCAAAAGAAAACTATATATTTTGCCCTTGAAAGCTGCAAAGGAGGATGAATTTTTAAGACGCTCTGTAATATTGTTCCAGTGTTAGCCCTTTAATAGTGATTATCTTTGAACCTGCTTCTGTGTTTGTTCTCTAAATAAAGAGCTCACTACTCTGTTTTGTGCTGGTTCGCCTTATATCCCTGACTGTTTTTAAATTAAATAGCCAGCTAGAATAATGATGGTTTAATATTTTGGATACAAAAACATAAACAGCATAGGCGATCACGTTTTCTACCCGCAGCCACCCAAGTTTTTTTGAGGGCTGGTGTGATGTGGTCAAATTTTCTTATTCCTCCCAGGGCAACTCGAGCTGCAAAATTAATAAGCTTCTGTATTCTGTTTATCTGAACCTTACTGGTAGCTCCCCAGACAGTTGTGCAGTAATTAATGTGACTTAGGGCTAGAGATTCAACAGCAATTCATTCGAGTGGTAGTCTCAAAATTGTCTTTTATTCGTGATATGTACATTAGGGTTCTTGAAACCTTTTTACATACTTTATCTATATATACACACACAAACACACACATATACATACGCCTTGGGACTTCTGTAGCATGAAATACTTGACTCGGGAGGTGATAGAACTGTGTTCGAGTCCTTAGTGGGACGATAGGATAAGTATCTAGCTTTAGTTCCCCAGCTTCAAACCGTCTGTGTTCATCTCTAAATGGGGATTAAATATCACTCAATTTAAAGATTTTGAACAAATATTCCTTTGAATTACCTTCAGTAACTTCTTTATCTCTTCTCGAAACAAAAATTCTGCAAATGTTCTTAAAATTAAATATGATGTATATATAGGACACTAGGCAAAACTCTTCTACATTGATGTAATATGATAACAATAATAATACAAACAGTAGTAGTAATAATAATAATAATAATAATAATAATAATAATAATAATAATAATAATAATAATAATCATAATAATTTATTATTATTATTATTATTATTATTATCATTATTATCATCATCATCATTATTACTATTGTTAATATAATTATTACCAACAGAATACAAAGTATTGTTGCTAGCTCATGTAGATATGCATATCGGTATTTCTACATTGCAGAAGGATTATTTCCAGGGCATATTGGAGCGCGCAAAACCTATTTCATGCATAACAATATTGGGCATATGTTTCGAAATTCTTAGACGAAGCAAGAAAATGTATAAATAAAGAATATATAAATGACTACATAATCTCGAAGTAAGTAAATAAATAAATAAATAAGTGAATAAATAAACAAATAAATAAATAAATAAAATTATAAAAATACATGAATAACTAGGGTAATTAGTAAAATAAAAAATAAAAATAATGGCACCTGAAAAAATGAAAACTAATGCCCCACGAGAGGTGAAGGAAAAATAATAAGAACAACTGAATCACAGAAAAGGGAGAGAGAAAGAGAGCCAGAGACGGAGAGAGAGAGAGAGAGAGAGAGAGAGAGAGAGAGAGAGAGAGAGAGAGAGAGAGAGAGAGAGAGAGAGAGAGAGAGAGAGAGAGAGAGAACAGTGGAAGTATTAAGGCAGGAGGAGGTGAAGAGGCGATGGGAATTAATATAATAGCCTGTGTCCATTTTGGGGATTAAAAAAAAATATAAATATAAAAGACCATAGTTCTCCAGATTTTTTTCTTGGGGATTGAGAGAAGCATTGCAACAATCCCGCAACTCTCTCTCTCTCTCTCTCTCTCTCTCTCCTCTCTCTCTCTCTCTCTCTCTCTCTTTTAAAAAGATAGTATTTGCAAGACACGCATACTCACTATATTAACGTCTGAGTTCACTGAACTCATTGCAATCTCGATCACACGTTATGAATTGAATGTCTTTTGATCTGCAACATATTTGTAGATCAAGCGCTAATATTTATATTAACGTACGGGCTTCTAAACAAAATTTTGCCTAATGCCTAGCCCGAGTATGTAGAAATGTGATTCTTTCAACATCAAACCACCTCTATAATCATGTGCTCACTGAGTCTCATGAGCTGGTAGCGGCTACCAGATGAGATACATTTGCTCTGCTTTCTTGAGATTCTCTTTCATTATTTTCTTTCTTGGGTGGCTAAAATGAAGAAGAAGAAGATGGGAGGGAGGGAGAGATGGAGAGTGGCAGGGAGCAAGCATTGCGTGCATTGAAGTAACAGCTACTTGAAGTAGGCGGAACACAGAGCTGTGAGGTTAATCTTCACAGTTGGGTACATAACAGTTCTGAGTATGTCATTTTTGTCTTATGTATACACACGCACACACACCTGCCATGAAAATATTGCCATAAATACGTAATCTCAGTTATGAGGAGAGGCTGAGGGAATTAGAATGCCATCACTAGAAGCTAGAAGGGGGATATGGTGACGGTTTTTAAATTTCTTCATGGTTTCGACAGAGTGGATATATATATATATATATATATATATATATATATATATATATATATATATATATATATATATATATATATATATATATATATATATATATATATATATATATATATATATATATATATATATATATATATATTATTTCTTCATTTTCATTTTTCTCTTTCAGAGTTTATGGCCTTTCGTATAATAACATAAACTCCTCAGTAATTTTTTTTCATTACAAAGACAGAGTACTGAAGAGAAAGCAAAAGAAGACGCTCTCTCTCTCTCTTTCTTGATTTGACGTCACGTCCTATGCTGCACCAGACTGCTTGCACATTGTCCTTCTTCATCTGTTTTTTTCCGAAACCATGTTTACTACATTATACTCTCTCTCTCTCTCTCTCTCTCTCTCTCTCTCTCTCTCTCTCTCTCTCTCTCTCTCTCTCTCTCTCTCTATCTATCTATCTATCTATCTATATGTAAAACTTAGATATATATAATCTTTCGTGAAATATTTGGGCACAAAAAATTAGTATAAATTATAATCCCACTTTAGCACAAAGTGTACATATTAGACACTTTATCTACTGTGTCATTATTACATACACACTTGCACGCAAATTCAATATACTTCATATATATATATATATATATATATATATATATATATATATATATATATATATATATATATATATATATATATATATACAGTGGTGACCCCAACCCATGAATTTAACCAGTTCCCAAAACCTGTTCCTGGGATGGTTTGTTCATGGGTTGGTTTTATTTTTCCCATTGAAAAAGCACGTAAATTCAATTAATCCGTTTAAGTCAAAACAAATATTAATTTTAAACTTTTTCGAGTCAGTAAAAACATGAAATATAATACAGATTATATGCAATATACTCTGCAAAAGGAAAACTACATTAATAATAGAAATACAGTACTGTATTTACCATTGTGGATGAGTGTTGCTGGCATACCTGGATGGTGGTGGGGGAGGAGGAGGAGGGGGTCTTATTTTTGGAAGGAGAGTTCCCTTCCATAAAAACGTTAGGGAACTCTTCCGATACAGGCTGTATTTCTGGTGTTTTATCTCTCTTTTCTCTTTTGGTAGCTGCTTCCCTGCCGACTGCCACAAGGAAACGATCCTGAGAAATTTGTCTCTTTTTTTATTTGGATAATTTTCTAAAAATGTTCATTCCATCGTCATTTACCGCAGTTTTATCTTTGTGATGATTCTCAATAAAAGCCTGCACATCATTCAATTTACTAAAAATTTGTTTAATTTCGTCACTGGACACCTTTACCCTCTCATCCCCCTCCTCCACTGAATGCTCCTCTTGGAAAATCTTCACCTGTTCACGTTGCAACTCAATTAATTCACCCTTAGTTCTTCTTTGTGGTCCTTCACCAGCTCCTCTACATCCTCCTCATTGACCTCCAAGCCCAAACTTTTGCAACAACTGAAGCCTTCAAGGTCTCTATCAGTCACATAACCAGGCCAAAGTTTCCTCCAGGCGGAATTCAACGTGCGATATATGAAACCTCCTTCAATGCTTTATCAATGAGGCCAATGCAGTGGAGGATATTAAAGTGGTCTTTGCAGATATCAAGAAGGGTCAAATCCGTGTCATTGATGACCTGAAAACACCTGGCAAAAAGACTCTGTACACAACTTTTTAAGACTGGAAATTACTTGCTGGTCCATGGGCTGGAGGATAGGAGTGGTGTTGGGAAGCAGAAATTTGACTTTTATGAAGTTGTACCATATAGCGAGATCTTCTTCCACAGCTGGAGGATGAGCATGAACACTATCCATTGTGAGGAGACAAATAAGGGGCAAATAATTTTCTTCAAGATTTTCACTGCTGGCGCAAACTCTTCAATCAACCACTCCAGCAACGAAATCCACGTGACTCAAGCCTTAGGATTTGACTTCAACATTACTGGAAGGTTAATCTTCAACACGTTATTGCACTTAAAAACACGCTGATTTCCAAGGTGGTAAACTAAGAGAGACTTGATCTTACTGTCCCCACCAGCATTAGGGCACAATAAAAGTGTAAGGCTGTCTTCATTGGTTTGTGGCCAGGAAGTGACTTCTCCTCTTGGGTTATAGAGGTTCTTTTGGGCATTTTCTTCCAAAAGAGTCCCGTTTCATCACAGTTA
>JAXCGZ010003819.1:107500-160000 GCA_037179515.1 Halocaridina rubra
GAGAACAATGGTAGAGAACTTCAGGAGGATCTAAATAATCTGCATGAGTGGTCAGAAAAGTGGCTAATGAAATTCAATACCTCAAAATGTAAGGTAATGAGAATGGGTACAAGTGCAAGAAGGCCCAAGCTTGACTACTCGGTGGCTGGAGTACAGCTTCAGGAGACAGAAAATGAGAGAGATCTAGGAGTAAACATATTGGCAGATTTGTCTCCAGAAATACATATAAATGGCGTAGTAAGGGCAGCATATGCATTCTTATCAAATGTAAGGGTAGCCTTCAGGCACATGGACAAGGAAATGTTCAGAAATATTTATGTAACCTATGTGAGGCCAAAACTCGAATATGCAGCCCCCTTTTGGAATCCGCACTTGAAAAAGCACATAGCTAAGCTTGAAAAAGTTCAAAGACATGCCACGAAACTGGTGCCAGAAATACGCAATCTCGGTTATGATGAGAGGCTGAGGGAATTAGACTTGCCATCACTCGAAGCTAGAAGAGTAAGGGGGGATATGGTGACAGTCTTTAAATTCCTTCATGGTTATGATAGAGTGGATAGGGATCGATATTTCGATATGGCTGGCTCTAGAACTAGAGGTCATAGTTTGAAGCTTTCGGAAGAAAACTTGTTTGCAGGATGTAAGGAAATACTTTTTCAGTGTAAGAGTAGTTGATAATTGGAATTCGCTAAGCGAGGAGGTAGTTAATGCTACCTCAATCCATAGTTTTAAGGACAGGTATGATAAGTATCACTAAGTCTAAAAATGGAACCGATCAGGAGACGGGAAGATACGAGCTTTGGGCTCTTTCCCGTAAACACAATTAGGTAATCACAATTAGGTAATCACACACACACACACACACACACACACACACACACACACACACACACACACACACACACACACACACACACACACACACACACACATATATATATATATATAATATGTGTGTGTGTGTGTGTGTGTGTAAGCGAGCATGTGTGTGTGTGTGTGTGTATGGGTGCGTATATATATATATATATATATATATATATATATATATATATATATATATATATATATATATATATATATATATATATATATATATATATATACACACCTAGTTCGCTTTTTATGCATGTTTATAATTCGCAAAATTGGAATAACGCCCCTAAAAAATAATAGTAAAATAATACGAAATTCACGAATAACACCCAAGCAAAAGAATTCGAAAAAACAAATTTCATTTTAGTAAATAATCGACCGGCTCGGAGGCACTTTTCCGCCATCCTCCTCCTCTTCTACCGCTTAATGCGATCGGATATTATGAAGATAATGGAAAAAAAGCATTAAGAACATACAGCAAACAAACTTGTGATATAATATCGTCAGGGAAATAGCAAGCGAGGGTACATCAGCTGATGCGGAGGCGGCAAAATGTTTGCAGGTAGAGGTTCGTTCTCCCGCATCCTCCTCCTCTTCTACCACTTAATGCGATCGAATATTATGAAGAGAATTGAAAAAAAAAGCATTAAGAACAAACAGCAAACAAACTTCCAATATAATATCGTCAGGGAAATTGCGTGCGAGGGTGCATCAGCTGATACAGAAGCGGCAAAACGTTTGCAGATAGAGGTTTGTTCTCCCGCATCCTCCTCCTCTTCTACCGTTTAATGCGATCGAATATTAAGAAGAAAATTGAAAAAAAAGCATTAAAAACAAATAACAAACAAACTTACGATATAATAACATCAAAGAAATAGCGTGCAAGGGTGCATTAGCTGATACGGAGGCGGCAAAACCTTTGCATCCTCGTGCTCACCGCCACCATGCATGCCCCAGTGTAAGCCTGTTGCCCACCGCATAAACGAGTGCATTAATTTGTTTACTGTACACTAAATCTGTATATCTTTTATACTGTGCACAATTTGCATGTTAATATATATAACTACAGATCTTTCTGATTTGCTATGTACTTACAAAATATGTTTTACTTATCTAATCTCTTTGGTATAGTGTCTATGTACGGTTGTGGAACGTATCTATGCCCATTATCATTGTTTCTTATGGAAAATGACTCGCCACATTACGCGAAAATTACAATACGCGGCACTTCTGAGAACCTATCTTTGCGTTATTCTAAGAACAAGGTATATATATATATATATATATATATATATATATATATATATATATATATATATATATATATATATATATATATATATATATATATATATATATATATATATATATATATATATATATATATATATACTTAAACTCCACATACAACTGTAACAGGCTGATTAAAGAACTACAGTAAAAGTGCTTGCCTGATTTAATTGGCCAATGATATGCAGATTTTTGTCTGATTTAGTGGCTCTGTCAGTATGTTAGCATAATCATATAACTTGTGACTCGAGTTAGCTCCCCTGAGGCTCAACATGTTCTCCGTGGATAAAAGTGAATTATTAACACTTAGGTTACATTTTGAATATGTATCTACATATATATATATATATATATATATATATATATATATATATATATATATATATATATATATATATATATATATATATATATATATATATATATAATCTTACAATTCAGATTTTTTGGAATATAAGAGTAATTTCATGTGATTATGTGAAGGCCTGTTGGCCATTTCAAAATACCAAAAAAATAATTGATTTTCCTTTGAACAAAATTTGAATGATTAATAAGCATTAGCATCTTCAGTTTTATGTTTGTACTCTACTATTATAAATTTACATACATATATACATGCCTCAATCCCCCTTCTAAGGGGTAGCTGAGCCAAAAAAAGTGCATTCACCATGATCCACACATACCTCAACCACTCCTCTCAGCTAATTGGAGCTAAAAGGTTGCCATGTCTGCCCCCCTTCCATCCTGCTTGGGTCATCCACAAGGTAAGAGAGCAAAGATATTCTACAATGAGGCCCAACAGCCGCAGCTGATTAACCCCCACCGCTTCATCACATGACACGCCCCTCAAACCCATCCATCACAGTTCACTGGGATAGCAGGTGCAAGAAATCCCTTTGGCCCACATAATCTATACACAATCTTCCTCCACTAATTCCTATCTCCTGCATGCACTCTTCCCTGTTCCACTGACATTCCACGTTCATTCAGTGCTCTTTTCACGTCATCTATCCATCCACTGGTCTCCCTCTTGACCTATTTCCAGTCACTTTTGCACTCTACACTCTCTTCGCTATTCGTTCATCACTCATCCTTTCCAAGTGTCCAAACCAGCTCAACACACTCTAATCTAACTTATCCGATAGCTTCCTTTCAACACTCGTTCTCTGCCTAACATCCTCATTTCTTACTCCATAGATACACCAATCATACTTCTCAAACACCTCATCTCCATTACATTCAACTTGTTCCTTTCATCTTCTCTTGCATTACAAGTCTCTGCTCCATACAATGCTGTGGGTACAATCACACCTTCATATATCCTTCTCTTTGCATTCATTCCCAAATATCTATTTCTCTTTACATTTTTCAACCTACCTAGACATTTACTTGTTTCCTTCACGCTGTGAGTTACACCTACATCCACTCGTCCACTCCTTGATACATGGGACCCCAGATACTTAAAACTCTTAACTTCTTCAAGCAACTCCGCATTCATTCCTACATTCAATCTGACAATTTTAAAACTTCTCGTGCATCCGTTGACTTTACTTTTACCAATATTCACCCGCAAATTCCTTCTTTCACACACACTAACAAACTCAGTCACCAAAGGATTCAATTCATTCTCAATATCATTCGCAAACAACAACTGATTTAATTTCCACAACCTTCCATTCTCACCCACTTGTTCCAAGCCTCTATCTAATACTCTTTCATTTACTCCCCACCTTTTGACAAGCATTCTGCATGACACCCATCTATCCTTGGTGCTTCACCTGCTTACATTGCTCTCAGTACCTAATGTACCTCATCTCTTGTTATCTATCATCCTCATCACCTAACATTGGCATTCTCCATTCGTTTCCCACAGCCACAATCTCTGCCTCTCTATCATCTTCCTCATTTAGCAGGTTTTTGAAATATTCAGCCCATCTCTCTCTCACCTTTATTTCATCCACTAGCAATTCCCCATCTGCTCCTATCACCCTCTCAACCCTACCACACTCACCTTTCCTCGCTTTTTGTTCTTCCTTCCAAAACATCTTTTTATTCCTATCAAAATTCTCAGACAAACATCTGCCCCACCTTACATCCGCTTCTCTCTTTGCCTCCCTCACCATGTGCTTCGCTAACCTCCTCTCTGCACAATTCCTTTCATACGTCTCTACAATACCTACCTGCAACCATACCTCATTAGCTCGATACTTTTTAGCCACTACTGCACTCACCTGCTCATTCCACCATTCACCACCTTTCCTTTTACTTCCACCATTTAGTGTCCCATACACTGCCTGGGCACACTTCATAACTTCCTCCTTGAAACAGCCCCATTCTTCTTCCACTCCCTCCTCCACTTTCCATTTCACTACATTCCACACATTTCTCATACTAGTCTTAAAATCACATTCTTTCTCTTTCTTATACAATTCATTTACTTTTAGTACCTTTCTTCCTCTCTCGCTTCTCCCTTTTCTCCCATTCTCACTCTACTTTCCACTAAATAATGATCAGATATTTCACCACTAGCTCCTCTCAGTACATTCACATCAAATACTCTTCCAAATACCCTCCTGTTCACCACAACATAATCCATTAATGCTCTGTCAACTACTCTTCCATTATCAACTGTGACCCATGCATACTTGTGCACATCCTTCTTTTTAAATACAATATTAGCAATCAAGATTTCCCACTCAATACACATTTCTATCACTTTCTCTCTACTCTTATTCTTACCAGGTACGCCATGCTTTCCAATTATACCATCCACTGGATCATTCCCTACTCTAGCATTCAAATCTCCCACCAACACTACATTCACATTCATTCCCAAGTCTTCCACACACTCGCTCAATTTAATCCAAAATTCTTCTCTTTCTTCCTCACTTTTTCACTGCCAGGGTTATATGCGCTCACAAATGCCCAAGCCTCGCAGCCCAGCCTCATTTTAGCCTCTATTATTCGAGAAGATACTTCCTTCCATTCCACCACACCCTTATTGATCTCTTCACTTACTAACAGAGCCACTCCCTCTCTCAACTCCAGACATCCTACCTACCACACTCCCAAATGTCCCCTCTTATCTTAGTTTTGCTCAGTGCAAGCACATTTATCGAGCTCTCCACAAACATATTCCCTATCACCTCCCTCTTACTTTCATTTACACCACAACCTTTAACATTCAGAGACACAATTACTAGGGTTCTGGCTGGATCTCTCCTGCCAGAATACCCCCGCATCGCATGGCTACTCATAGGAAGTAAAAATACAAAGGAAAGGATTCCCAGTCCCCCCGATCCGCCCAATTTTTGTCGACTTTACGACAAGCTGGGGAATAAATTTACTATTGAATAATACTTTAGAAATTATTTCAATTGTTTTCCAGATATACCACACACGCATTGTTTGTACTTTAGAAGTTCCGAGGTCCATTTCCCAAAAAAGTAACATATGTTAAAACACTAATTGATCAGTGAGGTATACTTGTGCCGAAGGAGCTTCGTTCAGATGGTAGGGCTTTGCAAATGGCAAAAATTGTCTATCCCTCGAATCACGGTCTAAATAAAATCCTAATGAAAAGTAAAATCGTAAAATGTACTGCAACTTCTGTTCAGAGTCATATCCAATAAAGCAATTATAAAACCAGGGTTTTCACTCGGGGAAATGGTTATGCTCTGCCAAAACGAAAGTTCTTTGAAATGAGGTACCGTCCTAGCCTTAATAGAAAAGGAAGTCCCTGATGTAAAATTGGACCATAAAAGCATAATCATTCATACTTATTCATAATTACTGACTCCGAAATGTAGTATAACCTTTTCTGCATAAGTCCAATAACTGATTAAATAAGGCCTTATAAAGCTTCATTTTATCAATGATTCGCACTTGCTAAAATTTCTCTTTGGTCCCTTCCATCCACTCTCTCTCTCTCTCTCTCTCTCTCTCTCTCTCTCTCTCTCTCTCCTCTCTCTCTCTCTCTCTCTTAACATTAAATGAGCTGCAAGACAAACATTTTTACCCTAATCGACGATCAAGATTTTGAGGAGACTGTTCTATCACTGACTCTATGCATTTATTGAAACAACCTTCCAAATAAATAAAGGGGTGCCACTACCCCCTATTTCTTATGCCCAAATGAATTTAGCAAATATTATCTTTACGGACACAACCTTGGAATTTAAAGGCATGTCTTTCTGAGAGAAGCCAGCTTCTGTATCTGCCAATTTACCAAAAGGGTGGCTTCTATACACATTCTCCTTTCATGTCAGTCTATATTCGGTTATATTCTTTTTGTCATCTTTTCGTTCCTATTCCTCGTTCCATTCTTCCTCCCATTACTATTTCATTCCGATTAGTTTTTTTTTTTTTTTTTTTTTTTTTTTTTACAAGCTTTGACTACCCCTCCCTTTACATCCGCCCTTTAACTATCACGCAAGTATATGAGAAGCAAGTTATTTCTAGGAGTGATCGTGAGGTTGTCACGTCAACATCTGGAAGGAGATGATTTCCAGGAATACATTCCAAAGAGTCAAAGCCGGAAGCCCCAAATGCCACTTACGATAACCAGTAGAAGCACACTCACACCCACATCCAAAACAAACCTTTTGGAGTCGAAATAGGTATCGTAAGTAAAGAAGGGTTAACACTCAAACTTATATTAGTTAATAGCTCCAATTTTGACCAAATGCTGAAAGTTATAAAAGTGCGCCAAAACAAAAACAAAAAAATTTAATCCTGGCAAAAATAAGTGAAGCATAAAATTTGATCAAGGGAAACTTCATATAATATGAAATAATGCAACGAGGCAAACAACAAAATCAAGATTTTACCGACAACAGAGTAAACAAAGTTCTTATATTTAGCACAGCCTTAGCGAATATAGAACGCGAGAAAGTACCCATCCACTACAGAGGAAGCGCATACCTCATCGTGTACTCATTGATCCTCTTGAGAAATGAGTGAGAGGAGCGACCACATGAGAGGAATCACTGACCTCAACTTTTTATTACCAAGTCACTTGACTAATGATAAAATATGTAATGTCTTTTTGAAGCCCTGCAGGTGGAAAATTCAAGCAATTTTCATAAGACTTTATCCATTCCTGTGGTGTGGGTGTTAGAGTGCTTGAAATTCAAACTCATTTCTAAAGAAATGATGTAATGCATGAAAAGAAATTTGTATGTGCATAGACAAATCTTGCTCTACCTCAATTCAAAATGACCATATTTTTCTTTCTTGAAACACGAATATCGTGAGATGGGCAGCTGTAATAATATCGAGCTTTTGCCAGCAATGGGCAACGGTCAGTGGGCAATAACCAATGGACAATAGAAACAAACCTACATCCTTGCTATAACCATCAATTCGCGTCGCAAAAAAAAAAGCCTCTCTCTCTCTTTCTAATACAACCTATGATATATGCAAAGGTAATGCAGCAATGTGGTCTGTCCCGTCTTCTATGTCTAACGAAAGTTAATTTTCGAGATAACCATCCTTCTCCCTCCTAGTCTCTCCTCACCTACAGAGATGGTGTCAAATGCGGTTAAAAGAAACCATAAATAAAATATTTATGTATATAGAATACTATTTACCCCGACCGGGACTTGAACCTAGGATACATACTAATTGTGCCAAGGTACTAGCAACTAAACCACAGAAGGTCTAAAAGGGAAACAAACCTTGCAGCTATATCTGCTATACTAGGAATGAACGTATTCTATCTGAATAGCACTCTGTTCATATTACAGTTTCCCCCAACCTCACTCGTGACTTCGTTTTTGCATTTAATTCAAATCTCAATCTCATTTTGGATCAACAATAATCAAATATAGCACATTACAATATGTGAAAACATGAATAAGTTTCACACCGACCGAGACTTGAACCTAGGCCACATACTTATTGTGCTAAGGCGCTACTAACTACAACACAGAAGGTCTAAAAGCGAAACAAACCTTACAGCTATATTTGCTATACTAAGGGGAAACTGTAAAATGAACAGAGTGGCATTCAGATATAATGGGTTCATTCCTAGTATAGCAGATATAAATGCAAGGTTTGTTTCCCTTTTAGACCTTCTGTGGTGTAGTTGGTAGCACCTTATAACAATAAGCATGCGTCCTAGGTTCAAGTCCCGGTTGGTGTAAAAATTATTCATGTTTTCACATATGGTAATGTGCTTGTTTGATTATTGTTGATCCCAAATGAGACTGAAATTTGAATTAAAAGCGAAAACGAAGCCACGAGTGAGGTTGGGGGAAACTGTAATATGAACAGAGTAGCATTCAGATAGAAAGCATTCATTCCTAGTATAGCAGATATAGTTGTAAGGTTTGTTTCCCTTTTAGACCTTCTGTGGTGTAGTTGGTAGCGCCTTAGCACAATTAGTATGAGTCCTAGGTTCAAGTCCCGGTCGGGGTAAAAATTATTCATGTTTTCACATATGGTAATGGGCTTCTTTGATTATTGTTGATCCCAAATGAGATTGCGATTTGAATTAAATGCGGAGACGAAGCCACGAGTCCGAGGTTGGGGGAAACTGTAATATAAACAGAGTGGTATTCAGATAGAATGCGTTCATTCCTAGTATAGCAGATATAGTTGTAAAGTTTGTTTCCCTTTTAGACCTTCTGTGGTGTAGTTGGTAGCGCATTACTACAATAAGTATGTATCCGTCATCTTCAGTTGGTTGCTGTTGATAAAAGTCAGGTCCAAATTCTTCACGAGCATCTCTTCTTGTATTCTTTATTGGTTCAGAATTTTCATATTTGGAGCAGATATTTTTTCTAAGTCATATGATATGTTGTATATTATATCACCAACAATAAATAGAAAAACAAAACTCAAAGCTAAACATGAAACAGAATCAGTGAGGAGAAGCCTGATTATATGGTAGGATGAATGATTGAGAGTGAGGTTTGGGAAATGAGGAAGAGGTGGTTTCATATGGGCTGCGTGCATAGGTTGTTGGAAAGTTTAATCCTATCGATATGTGCTACAGCAGGTTCCCCTCCCCTCCTTCCTACATATTGAAGCAAGGTTCGGAGCAGTAAGAGGTAAGAAAACAAAGAGGAAAGTAAAAAAAAAATAGCCATCCTTCAGCAAGGTAAGGAGTAAAAGGTAAAAGGAGCTAGGTAAAATAAACATCTTTGAGCAAGGTAAAGAGCTGCTAGTTGAAAAGAGTGATGTAAGATGAATAACTATCCTTGAGGAAGGTAAGGAGTCAAGACGAAGCAAAAAAAAGAAAAAGAGCAAGTTAAAATGAAATTTAAATCCCTTGAGCAAGGTAAAACAGGGGAAAAAGAGCTTGAGAGTGTAATGTAAAATGAAAAATCATCCTAAAACGAGGTAGGAGGTAGCAAAAGGGGTCAAGAAGAAAGTGAAGGAATAAAAGGGAAACAAACCCAGTGGTCAATCCAGAGATGGAAGTAGTGGTGGAGGTGGTGGTGGTGCTGCTGGTAATACCATTTCCAAAGGGATAAATCTGAGGAAGACCTCTCCCTAGGGTCACTTCTCCAGCAAAACATCGGACATTCCACACACCAAAAATCTGAATATGACGAAACAAAAAAAAAAGTAAAACAAGAGCGATTGGAGCCAGCCATACTGAAGAAACTGAAGAGTTATTGGACTTATATTGAGAAGCAGTAATTATCCAAATACAATAAATAACAACAGACTAGTAAATTGCAGTGGATTTTATATGGGAGACACGCCTCTTCTGACTACGAGTACTCCGAAGATATAACAGAAACTATTTAATAACCCATCGTGTGTGTGTGTGTGTGTGTGTGTGTGTGTGTGAGAGAGAGAGAGAGAGAGAGAGAGAGAGAGAGAGAGAGAGAGAGAGAGAGAGAGAGAGAGAGAGAGAGGAATGATCCACCACCACCACCAGCCCCAAAAGGTGTCGAGCTACATAAGAGTATGCCTTAGGGAAAGAGAGGGAGGGGTAGGGAGGCGGAGTTTTCAAGATTCCAATGACCAGGATAATATATTGCCTCTCTCCTCTTCGCTGATGCTCCTTCGGCTCCTGAGCCTCCAACTTCCGATATAACAAATGGTATCAGACTATCAAATACTTTGACACTTATTACCCACACAAGGTGTTCCAAATGACGCTCTTCTTATCACTACAAAGGGTATTGCCATGACACGGAAAACAACAGCTTCTGAGGTTCGAATTCGTCAGGTACTTTTTCTGTGCTACTGGTTCTGCAGTTGTTCTCTCTCTCTCTCTCTCTCTCTCTCTCTCTCTCTCTCTCTCTCTCTCTCTCTCTCTCTCTCTCTCTCTCTCTCTCTCTCTCTCTCTCATGTGCGTGCGTTTGTTGTTGATCGTGCGTGCATGAGCATATTCAAGATTTACATGATATAAATATGTATTATTATTATTGTTATTATTATTATTATTATAATTGTTAAGGTTGGTGTTGTTGTTTTTTTGCCGTTTTAGGTGTTACTAATAATCCCCATTCACGTTGGGGGGGGGGACTCACGACTGATATTATCAATATATTTTTATTTCTCATCATATTGCACAGCAATATGTGAGATCATCTGCTCTCTTAACAAATTCAATGAGCATACCATTAGATGTGTAAGGTCTACTGTGAAACTCTAATTCAAATTCTCGATCTCGATGAGGATGACTTGCCCGTCCCACTGCTCTTTATTATACAAAAATATAAAAAAAATTCTTAACAAGGTGTTATGACAATATTTTGGCATTTAGATATAGGACAGCAATATAAGTAGGAGGATAGACATAAATAAATATACACAGATAAGCACATCCATAAATACATACATTTTCACAACTCTCCGTTCATATTGTTAGATAAGGGAAGGGAAA
Source organism: Halocaridina rubra (assembly GCA_037179515.1). NCBI lineage: Eukaryota > Metazoa > Arthropoda > Malacostraca > Decapoda > Atyidae > Halocaridina > Halocaridina rubra. The sequence goes on from JAXCGZ010003819.1 coordinate 118,512, forward strand.
GCGAGATTCTTTCATATTTTTTGAATTAGCTCAGTTGTAGAAATATGGTGACATTTCAAGAAAAGAATGCAGAGAAATATGCTGGGTATGCGTTTAAGGAATATATATTTAATAATAATACTAATAATACTAATAATAATAATAATAATAATAATAATAATAATAATAATAATAATAATAATAACAATAATAATAATATTAATAAAAATAAAATAATAATAATAACAATAATAATAATAATAATAATAATAATAATAATAATAATAATAATAATAATAATAATAATAATAATAATAATGCAATTAAGATGAATGAGGATTTGAAAAACGATGCAAGTCAGTTTCGTTAGTAATTCTCTATATGCAATCTTTGCATTTCTTGAGCATGTAGAGGAGCACTTTTATAGATTCCAGAGCTCATTAAGATATTGTTTAACTATTAAATTGATAGTTTTAGTACCGTACTCACTAGGTTATTCATTGGAGTTTACAGGAGCTACTACGCATTGAATGAATACCTATACCCTCTCCTTGTCATTACCCATAAAGGGATCTCAAGAGGAATCGAACTAAGGACATTCTGGGTGGGATCCAGAGGCTATATTCTCATAGCTATGGAAAGATGGTATTCCGCTCGCTCAAGGTTTGGCTGCAATGACTGGTTGCCTCATAAATTTATCTTTTTTTTTTCTTCTAATTCTTTTTCACATCGTTAGAAGTTCCTTTCCGTGGCAAATGTACCATAGAATATTACCATGCGTATATGTAAGCAACAAAATATATTCTTTCATTAATTTTTCTTTTTTTCATTTCTCCCATTTATCTTTTTTTTTTTTTAAACGTGTGTGTATATATACTATATTTATATTTTGAGGTGATATTTTCCTACGCTTGGCATCTCCTCTATTGTTTGTTGTTAACAATAGAACTAATCTACATTTTTCGGCACTCGCTTCGTCTTTTAAAATTATCTTCACTTTATCACTGACATCCTCTGCTTTTAATCATCAAGAAGTTTTCATGTGGCGCGCGCGCGATCTCTTATCCTTCTTTTTTTCTCATTTCTTTTTTATCTTGAAGTTTTAAAGACATAAAAGAGTAAGACGAAGAATAAAGAAGGAAAAAGAATATAAAGCTGAAGAGGAAAAAAAAAAAAGGAAGATAAAAAGTAAAGGAGACACCCCACTGCCAGCAATATATCAGTCAAGCATGTACTCTGATAAGTTGGATGTCGGTATTTCAGGAATGTTGCTGCTCTCTCTCTCTCTCTCTCTCTCTCTCTCTCTCTCTCTCTCTCTCTCTCTCTCTCTCTCTCTCTCTCTCTCTCTCTCTCTCTCTCATGTGGGGGAGGGTAGGCTTATTTATGACAGGATGAATAAACAATCTAGCATGGCATCCAAAGCAATAATTGAAAAACTACTTTTTTCACAGGTTATCCAGCATTTCAGTTCCCTTAACAGCCTTTTTAATGTAACATAAAGCATGTCTTTCTTTCTTTGTGACAAATATTTAGAACATACTTCTTTACCCTCGAATGTAAGATTTAAACAACACCAAATACGTGAAAGATAGGGCATAAAATCTCAAGGTGTTGTAAGTAATTTTTTTTCCACAATCATACTGAATACCTCTAACAAAAATATATTACTATTTACAGCAAGGCTTCTTGGTCCAAAAGCCCGAAATTTTAAGCATCTCTCACCCGCAATTAAAAATTGCATAATATAATCTTAACTTATTCAATTCGAGGTCATTTCTTTTTCCTTGAGATTGTCTTTTTGCCCAAACTTGCATACTTAAGGCAATTTCTCGCAATGTAATCTGCAGTTCTGATTCGGGAAAAATTCCAGTCAAAATTATTCGCTAAATAAAAAAAAATAATTTTCTTTTGAAATTTCTGTAATTCGCCCAAACACACACACAAAAAACCGTATATATATATATATATATATATATATATATATATATATATATATATATATATATATATATATATATATATATATATATATATATATATATATATATATATATAACTAAGGTTTTTTGAACTTAAATAGGTCTGTCCAGGACAGTTCGATGTTAAGTCTTCCTTCAGTTACGGTTCTTTTTCTATGCCTACAGCTACTCTGAATATTTTTGGATATTCATCACACATCTTTTATTATCCCTTCACATCTGACAAGTCATTACACTCTCCATCTCTGTTTCTCTTTGTGTATTCTTCATGCCCAGGCCCGATGAGGGCTGTTTTATTTTATAATTTTTTTTGGCCCGTCCTGGTGTCACAATCATTTAAAACAAAAATGCAAGGAAATTGAAATAAAGTTTATGATCCTTAGTACATTCGAGTATATTATCATCTACTCATCTTCAGAGGTATCTAATTTACAAAAAACCAAAGAAGCGATATATGTTCAAACTGAGAAAAGTGAAAAACAAAACTTGGTAACTCAACAAAGGTAATTCATTGATGGCAACTATTTAAAATCCAAGTGGAAGGAGTCTATATTTCCAGCATGGGCATGATAAATGAAAGGTCCATTCAGAGACTAGCAGAAGTTTGAAAGTACATGTGGATCATATTTAGGTGCGGTCCATAGTGGAAGAGAAAAAAAAGTAGTAATAATAATAATAATAATAATAATAATAATAATAATAATAATAATAACTGGAGTAATAATAATAATAACAATAATAATAATTGGTAATAATAATAATAATAATAATAATAATAATAATAATAATAATAATAATAATAATAATAATAATAAAAGCAACAATAACAAAAACAATAAAACCAAAAACAACAACAACAATAATAATAATAATAATAATAATAATAATAATAATAATAAGACATAGATACATACGTACACTCCCCTTGTAAGGGGGATGGCCGAGCCAAGAAACACGCATTCACCACGATCCACACATACCTCAACCACTCCTCTTAGCTCCTTGGGGATAAAGGGTTGCCACATTTCCCCCCTTCCACCCTGCTTGGGTCATCAACAAGGTAGGCGTGCGATGATGTTCTACAATGAGAAATCCCATAGGCCCATGTCTTCTATACACAATCTTCCTCCACTAATTCCTATTTCTTGCATGCACTCCTCCCTGCTCCACTGATATTCCACATGAATCCAATGCCCTTTCTTCGCCATCCATCCATCTCATTATAGGTCTCCCTCTTGACCTAATTCCAATCACTCCTGCACTCCACACTCTTTTCACCATTCTTTCATCACTCATCCTTTCCATGTGTCCATACCAACTCAACACTCTCTGATCTAACCTGACCGACAGCTTCCTTTCAACACCCATTCTCTGCTTGACATCCTCATTTCTTCCTCTATTTATTCTAGATACACCAATCATACTCTTTAAACACCACATCTCTATTACATTCAACATGTTCTTTTCACTATTCTTTCATCACTTATCCTTTACATGTGTTCAAACCAACTCAACACTCTCTGATCTAACCTACCCAACAGCTTCCTTTCAACACCCGTTCTCTGCCTGACATCCTTATTTCTTACTCTATCTAATCTAGATACACCAGTCATACTTATTAAACACCTCATCTCCATTACATTCAACATGTTCTTTCATCCTCTCTTGCATTCCAAGTTTCTGCTCCACAGAATGCTGTCGGCACAATCACACCTTCATAATTCCTTCTCTTTGCATTAATTCTCAAACATCTATTTCTCATTTCACTCTAGGACCCACCAAAACATTTACTTGCTTCCTTCACTCTATAGCTTATCTCTGCATCCACTCATCCACTCCTTGACACATGCAATCCTAGATACTTAAGAACTCTCAACTTCTTCAAGCAACTCCCCATTCATTCCTACATTCAATCTGCATATAATAACACTCCTCGTGCATCTCATGACTTTAATCTTACCAATATTCACCCGCAACTTCCTTCTTTCACACATCCTAACAAACTCAGTCACTAAATGATTCATTTCATTCTCAGTATCAGTCAGCAGTACAATATCATCCACAAATAGCAACTGATTCACTTCCACAACCTTCCATCCTCACCTACAAGTTCCAAGCCGCTAGCTGTTACTCTTTCATTTACTTCCCTTACCATTTCATCCGTATACACATTAAACAACCCATTTGACATTACAAAACCTTGACGTAACCATACATTCACCTCAAGCCAATCACTTATACCATTCCCAACTCTCACACATGTTCTTCTATTTATGCAGAAATTCTTCACCTCATTCAAGAAACTTCCACTTATTCCATACGATCGCAACACACTCCACAAACACTCTCTATATACCCTGTAACACGCTTTCTCTAGGTCCATAAAAGTCCAAAAAGTGTCCCTACCTTTCTCCAAGAACTTCTCACATACCTGTTTTATATATATATATATATATATATATATATATATATATATATATATATATATATATATATATATATATATATATATATATATATATATAATGTATTTGAATATTATATATCTATCTATCTACCTTGGCTGACTTCCCTAATTAGGGGATAGCCGACATAAAAAAAAAAAACAATTGCTCTATGGGCAATGACGAGGGAGCTAGCGACCGTTACTGCTGGAGTGCCACAGCCCATCCTCCCGGCTCTTCCAAAACCTGCGTTGCTTCATGAATGCCAACTCCCCTACTGCCCCTACCACAGGTCTACCTCTGTAAGATGCATCCCTGTGGTGACAGCAGATGCCCATCAGAGCTGCGTCACAATCGCTTGCCACTCATTCCTGTTCCTAGCAAGCTCACTTCCTTCCCTCACATCCATCCTCCTATCATTTAGGGCTCTCCTTATCCATCCATCCACTCAACCTAGGCCTCCCTCTAGCATTTAACCCATCAACTCTCGCATTCATCACCTTTTTCAGCAGTCTTTCATCATCCATCCTTTCCACATGGCCAAACCATCTCAGAACATTCATATCTACTCTGGCTGCAAATTCTCTCCTCACACCCGTTCTTGCTCTCACCACTTCATTCCTAACCCTATCCAACCGAGATACACCAATCATACTCCTCAGGCATTTCCTCTCAAACACATTTAGTTTCCGTCTCTCACTTACTTTCATAACCCATAACTCTGATCCATACATCAGTTGACACAACCACTTTCTCATACAAAACTTTTTTAACATTCATTTCCAACCCTCTATTCTTCATCACTCCTTCAACGCAACCAACACTTTATATCCTTCATTCACTCGGTGACACACATCTGCTTCCATTCCACTATATGCAACTATAACCGAGCCTAAATACTCAAACTGATCAACTTCCTCAAGTGTCTCTCCATTCAGCATAACATTCAATCCAGCACCATCCTCCTTTCTTGTACATACCATAACTGTACTCTTTCCCACATTCACTTGCAACTTCCTTCTCTCACACACCATTTCAAATTCTGACACTAACTGACACAGCTTCTCCTCTGAATCTGCTACCACCACAGTATCATCTGCAAACAGCAACTGATTCAGCTCTCACTCGTTATCATCCCCATCTACCATTCTCAAGCTTCGACCACGCACCCGCTCATTCACTTCTCTTACGACTCCATCAATATACAAATTGAACAGCCATGGTGACATCACACATCCCTGTTTCAGTCCGACACTCACTGGAAACCACTCACTCACTTCATTCCCTACCCTAACACAAGCTCTACTGCCCTCATACAAACTCTTCACTGCATGCAACAGTTTACCATCAATTCCATATAACCTCAATACATTCCACATTGCCTCTCTATCAACTCTATCATACGCTTTTTCCAGATCCAAAAATGCAAAATACACATCCTTGCCCTTTGTTAAATATTTCTCACATAACTGCCTAACTATAAAAATCTGATCTGTATAACCTCTATCTCTCCTAAATCCACTCTGCACTTCCGCAATCACATTTTCTGTCATATCCCCACTCCTATTAATAAGTATCCTACCATACACTTTTCCTACCACACTCAACAAACTTATACCCCTAAAATTACTGCATTCATACACATCTCCCTTACCTTTCTATAGGAGCACTATACAAGCAATCACCCTTTCCACTGCCACCATTGACAACATAAAGCATATATTAAACACTCACTAACCATTCCAATGCAGTCACACCTCCTTCTTTCAACATCTCTGCTTTCACACCATCCATTCCAGGTGCTTTACCTGCTTTCACTTCATACAATGCCCTTTTCACCTCCTCTCTTGTAATCTCTCTCATTATCATCTCCCATTACTGGCACTTGAACACCCCACACTGCCACTATAGCTGCCTCTCTATCTTCCTTAATATTCAGTAAGCACTCAAAATACTCTGCCCATCTTTTCCTTGCATCGTTCCCTCTTAACATGTTCATTCACATCTTTGCCTGTCTTTTCCATCCTCGATCCACCCTTCCATACTCTCTTCACTTCTTTCCAAAACTTCTTTTTATTCTCCTCATATGACCTACTAAAATCCTGTCCCCACCTAACATTTGCCAACCTCTTCTCCTCCTCTACCTTCTGCTTGGTTCCCACGGTTTTCTCCCTATATCTTTCATACTTCTCCCTACTGTTACACTGCAATCATTCCTCAAAAGCCCTCTTTCTCTCTTCCACCTTCATTCCACCAATCGCTGCCCCTCCTCATGCCACCTCCAACAAACCTCTTTCCACACACACAACACTTGCATGTCCCACAAAACATTCTTTCATTGACCCCCATCCTCCTCTAACTCCCCAACTTCTCTTTCTTTCACCCTATCATATGCCACTTTCAACCTGTTTTTATTCCTGTCTCTTCTCTGGCTTTTCAACTCTTCCACCTTCACCATTTCCCTTCTACATCCCCCCACTCTTTTGCTACTACCACTTTTGCTTCAACAAAAAAAATTATCAAACATCCCAGCAGCCACACCCCTATATGCATGCACATCTTTCACTCTACCAATCATGCTCTTTACTACCAACACATAATCCATCAATGCTCTTTCTTTCACTCATCCATTTGCCACTCTCATCCATGTATACTTATTTATTAACTTTTTCTTGAAAAAACTATTACCTATCACTAACTCTTGCTCCACACACATATCTAACAGTCTCTCGCCACTCTCATTCCCACCTGGTACCCCATACTTTCCTCCAACACCTTCTACCACTCCATTACCCACTCTGGCATTCAAGTCGCCAAACACAACTACATAGTTCCCTGTACTCAGACCATCCACACACCTAGTTAATCCATTCCAGAATTCATCCCGTTCTTCCTCACTTCTCTCACATCCTGGCCCATACACACTAACAAAAGCCCAACATTCCCTACCTATCCTAGCCATCACCCACGTCAGCCTAGATGACACTTTTTCCATTCCACTACCTTATATACCATCCAATAACTCAGCAATAATGCCACACTTTCTCTCGCTCTCCCTCTTTCAACCCCAGACACTCTACATGTGAAATCACCAAATGCCACTTTTCCTCTTCCTTTCATCTTCGTCTCACACAATGCCAATACATCCATCCTCCTGCTACCAAACATATATCCAATTTCACATCTTTTGCTCTCTATCGTACGACAACCATGTACATTTAGACACCCCAAAACTAGAGTTTGGGGAGAAGTTATTCTCCCCTATACTCCCCTTCTTCTTTGACATCTCGTGGGAGGTTAATACAAGGGGAAGATTCCCAGTCCCCTCGCCCCATCCACTTTTAGTCGCCTCTTACAACGCGCAGGGAATATGTTGGGCCTATTCTTTAATGTCGTGCCCGCCACCATATATATATATATATATATATATATATATATATATATATATATATATATATATATATATATATATATATATATATATATATATATATATATATAAAGAAACGGCATCCGATAGGACTGTAATATTTTACACAGGTTATGAAGGAACATCATGCCCTGAATATCCCTGTTGAAGAGTATAGTTTCTCGAAGTCCTGATCTGAGAGCTTTCGAAGGCCCCAAGCCTTCACTGTCGGGAAGTTGAATAAACACTGAGGAATTTAACTTTCTTGAAAAAAGGTGATGGTTGGGAAGCTCGGCTTCCAAATGGGTAGAGTTTCTTTCTCCAGGTGAAAGTCTTCACCAACGAGAATTTAAGTCTTACTGTTCCTCAGAGCCTGTGTGAGGAATCTGGTGATATAATGTGAAGTACAGGAATCTCTGGATGATTATTAAAAAGAAATGACATCAGAGAGGACTGTAAGATTATATATACTCTGGCTGTTGAAGACTTATGCTTGAAAACAAATACACACACAAGCACTTGCACACACACAAAAGCAAGTGTGTTGTTGATGGAGTATATCATTGAAGATATTCTTCCTGAGAGTAGAGGCACTGAGGACATGAGGAGGAACTATCGGAAAGGAGATTACATCAAATTGAATGAGCTTTTTGCAGTTATTGACTGGAGAACCTTATTTTACAACAAACCTGTACAAGAAATGTATGACATCTATTGTGAGAAATATGGGAAGATAGTAGATTGCTGCATACCTGTCACCAAAGTAGGTGTAATTCATGCCAGAGAGAAATGGTTCGATAATGGGTGTAAAAGAGCTAAGGAGAGGAGAGACAAATGCTGGAAAAGGTATAGGAAGAGAAAAAACATAAATGCCTGGCAAACCTACAAAAGAGCAAGAAATGACTACCTAAGTAAAAGGAGAGAGGCAGAGAGAGACTATGAGAGGGACATCACCAGGAAGGCTAAAGAAAATCCCAAGCTTTTCCACAGCTTTATCAGAGGAAAACTGAAGGTAAAAGAACAGGTTTTAAGGCTAAAGAGAGCGGATGGAAGCATCACTGAGACGGATGAAGAGATCTGCAGAGAATTGAACAAGGAGTTTCAGTCAGTATTTACAGTAGAAAATACCCCACCCCCTCAGATTGCAGTGATAGAAGCTCAAGGGCCGGTATTAGAGAACATCAACCTTACAGCCACAGGGGTATGCAAAGCGCTGATGGATTTAGATGTTCATAAAGCTACATGTCCTGATGACATATCCCCTCATGTGCTTAAAAAATACACAAACACAATATCAGTGGCACTAAGTATCATATTTAAGGAGTCACTGGAGTCGGGGGAGATTCCAAGATGCTGGAAACAAGCAAATGTGATACCTATCTTCAAAAAGGGAAGGAGGGATACGGCTCTGAACTATAGACCAGTTTCCTTGACCAGCATAGTTGGCAAAGTTATGGAGAAACTACTAAGGAAAAATATCTCTCTTCACTTGGAATCCTTCAACTTTTGTCAGTGAGGCAACATGGCTTCAGAGAAGGTAGATCAACAGTAACAAACTTATTAGAATTTTATGATGAGGTAAGCCAAATCTTACAGGAAAGAGAGGGCTGGGCAGATTGCATATTCCTAGACTTCCAGAAAGCGTTTGACACTGTTCCACATGGGAGACTTATTAGGAAGCTGCAATCAATGGCTAGAATGGGTGGTAATGTTTTGGAATGGATAAAAACTTACTTAGAAGGAAGGGAACAGAGGGTTAGAGTAAGACACTCAGTGTCTGAATGGAGAAGAGTTAGTAGTGGAGTTCCAAAGGGTTCAGTTTTAGGGCCACTTTTGTTCCTTATATATGTAAATGACCTACCAGAGTCTGTAAATTCATTCATGAATATGTTTGCAGATGATGCAAAGATTATGAAGAAAGTAAAAAACGAGAACAATGGTAGAGAACTTCAGGAGGATCTAAATAATCTGCATGAGTGGTCAGAAAAGTGGCTAATGAAATTCAATACTTCAAAATGTAAGGTAATGAGAATGGGTACAAGTGCAAGAAGGCCCAAGCTTGACTACTCGGTGGCTGGAGTACAACTTCAAGAGACAGAAAATGAGAGAGATCTAGGAGTAAACATACCGGCAGATTTGTCTCCAGAAATACATATAAATGGCATAGTAAGGGCAGCATATGCATTCTTATCAAATGTAAGGGTAGCCTTCAGGCACATGGACAAGGAAATGTTCAGAAATATTTATGTAACCTATGTGAGGCCAAAACTCGAATATGCAGCCCCCTTTTGGAATCCGCACTTGAAAAAGCACATAGCTAAGCTTGAAAAAGTTCAAAGACATGCCACGAAACTGGTGCCAGAAATACGCAATCTCAGTTATGATGAGAGGCTGAGGGAATTAGACTTACCATCACTCGAAGCTAGAAGAGTGAGGGGGGATATGGTGACAGTCTTTAAATTCCTTCATGGTTATGATAGAGTGGATAGGGATCGATATTTTGATATGGCTGGCTCTAGAACTAGAGGTCATAGTTTGAAGCTTTGTAAGAAAACTTCTTTGCAGGATGTAAGGAAATACTTTTTCAGTGTAAGAGTAGTTGATAATTGGAATTGGCTAAGCGAGGAGGTAGTTAATGCTATCTCAATCCATAGTTTTAAGGACAGGTATGATAAGTATCACTAAGTCTAAAATGGAACCGATCAGGAGACGGGAAGATACGAGCTTTGGGCTCTTTCCCGTAAACACAATTAGGTAATCACAATTAGATAATCACACACACACGCACGCACGCATATACACAAACTTCAAGACACAGAAAATGAGAGAGATCTAGGAGTAAACATACTGGCAGATTTGTCTCCAGAAATACATATAAATGGCATAGTAAGGGCAGCATATGCATTCTTATCAAATGTAAGGGTAGCCTTCAGGCACATGGACAAGGAAATGTTCAGAAATATTTATGTAACCTATGTGAGGCCAAAACTCGAATATGCAGCCCCCTTTTGGAATCCGCACTTGAAAAAGCACATAGCTAAGCTTGAAAAAGTTCAAAGACATGCCACGAAGCTGGTGCCAGAAATACGCAATCTCAGTTATGACGAGAGGCTGGGGGAATTAGACTTACCATCACTGGAAGCTAGAAGAGTGAGGGGGGATATGGTGACAGTCTTTAAATTCCTTCATGGTTATGATAAGAGTGGAGAGGGATCGATATTTTGATATGGCTGGCTCTAGAACTAGAGGTCATAGTTTGAAGCTTCGTAAGAAAACTTCTTTGCAGGATGTAAGAAAATACTTTTTCAGTGTAAGAGTAGTTGATAATTGGAATTGGCTAAGCAAGAAGGTAGTTAATGCTATCTCAATCCATAGTTTTAAGGACAGGTATGATAAGTATCACTAAGTATAAAATGGAACCGATCAGGAGACAGGAAGATACGAGCTTTGGGCTCTTTTCCGTAAACACAATTAGGTAATCACACACACACACACACACACGCACGCACACATACACACAAACTTCAAGAAACAGAAAATGAGAGAGATCTAGGAGTAAACATATCGGCAGATTTGTCTCCAGAAATACATATAAATGGCATAGTAAGGGCAGCATATGCATTCTTATCAAATGTAAGGGTAGCCTTCAGGCACATGGACAAGGAAATGTTCAGAAATATTTATGTAACCTATGTGAGGCCAAAACTCGAATATGCAGCCCCCTTTTGGAATCCGCACTTGAAAAAGCACATAGCTAAGCTTGAAAAAGTTCAAAGACATGCCACGAAACTGGTGCCAGAAATACGCAATCTCAGTTATGACGAGAGGCTGGGGGAATTAGACTTACCATCCCTGGAAGCTAGAAGAGTGAGGGGGGATATGGTGACAGTCTTTAAATTCCTTCATGGTTATGATAAGAGTGGAGAGGGATCGATATTTTGATATGGCTGGCTCTAGAACTAGAGGTCATAGTTTGAAGCTTCGTAAGAAAACTTCTTTGCAGGATGTAAGAAAATACTTTTTCAGTGTAAGAGTAGTTGATAATTGGAATTGGCTAAGCGAGGAGGTAGTTAATGCTATCTCAATCCATAGTTTTAAGGACAGGTATGATAAGCATCACTAAGTATAAAATGGAACCGATCAGGAGACGGGAAGATACGAGCTTTGGGCTCTTTCCCGTAAACACAATTAGGTAATCACAATTAGGTAATCACACACACACGCACGCACACATACCCACAAACTTCAAGAGACAGAAAATGAGAGAGATCTAGGAGTAAACATACTGGCAGATTTGTCTCCAGAAATACATATAAATGGCATAGTAAGGGCAGCATATGCATTCTTATCAAATGTAAGGGTAGCCTTCAGGCACATGGACAAGGAAATGTTCAGAAATATTTATGTAACCTATGTGAGGCCAAAACTCGAATATGCAGCCCCCTTTTGGAATCCGCACTTGAAAAAGCACATAGCTAAGCTTGAAAAAGTTCAAAGACATGCCACGAAGCTGGTGCCAGAAATACGCAATCTCAGTTATGACGAGAGGCTGAGGGAATTAGACTTACCATCACTCGAAGCTAGAAGAGTGAGGGGGGATATGGTGACAGTCTTTAAATTCCTTCATGGTTATGATAAGAGTGGAGAGGGATCGATATTTTGATATGGCTGGTTCTAGAACTAGAGGTCATAGTTTGAAGCTTCGTAAGAAGACTTCTTTGCAGGATGTAAGAAAATACTTTTTCAGTGTAAGAGTAGTTGATAATTGGAACTGGCTAAGCGAGAAGGTAGTTAATGCTATCTCAATCCATAGTTTTAAGGACAGGTATGATAAGTATCACTAAGTATAAAATGGAACCGAACAGGAGACGGGAAGATACGAGCTTTGGGCTCTTTCCCGTAAACACAATTAGGTAATCACAATTAGGTAATCACTTAGAAGGAAAGGAACAGAGGATTAGCGTAAGATGCTAAGTGTCTGAATGGAGAAGAGTTAGTAGTGGAGTTCCACAGGGTTCAGTTTTAGGGCCACTTTTGTTCCTTGTATATGTAAATGACCTACCAGAATCTGTAAATTCATTCATGAATATGTTTGCAGATGATGCAAAGACTGTGAAGAAAGTAAGAAACGAGAACAATGGTAGAGAACTTCAGGAAGATCTAAATAGTCTGCATGAGTGGTCAGAAAAGCTAATGAAATTCAATACTTCTAAATGTAAGGTAATGGGTACAAGTGCAAGAAGGTCCAAACTTGAGTACTCGGTGGCAGGAGTACAACTTCAAGAGACAGAGAATGAGAGAGACCTAGGAGTAAGAATACGAGCCGACTTGTCTCCAGAAATGCATATAAATGGCATAGAAAGGGCAGCATATGCTTTCTTAGCAAATGTAAGGGTAGCTTTCAGGCACATGGACAAGGGAATGTTCAGAAATTTTTATATAACCTATGTGAGGCCAAAACTTGAATATGCAGATCCCTTTTGGCATCTGCACTTGAAAAAAGCACGTAGTTAAGCTGGAAAAAGTTCAGAGACGTGCCATGAAACTGGTGCCAGAAATACGCAGTCTCAGTTATGATGAGAGACTGAGGGAATTACACTTACCATCACTCAAAGCTAGAAGACTGACTGGGGATATGGTTACAGTTTTTAAATTCCTTCATGGTTATGACAGAGTGTATAGGGATCGATATTTTGATATGACTGGCACTAGAACTAGAGGTCATAGTTTCAAGATTCGTAACAAAATTTCTTTGCAGAATGTAAGGAAGTAATTTTTTAGTGTAAGAGTAGTTGATAATTGGAATTCGTTAAGCGAGGATGTAGTTAAAGCTAACGCTATCCATAATTCCAAGGACAAGTATGAGAAATATCACTAAATACAAAATGGAACCGATCAGGAGATGGGAAGTTACGAGCTTTGGGCTCTTTCCTGTAAGCACAATTAGGAAATAACAGTTAGGTAGTCATATATATATATATATATATATATATATATATATATATATATATATATATATATATATATATATATATAGCAAATAAGCACATTACAATATACTAAAACATGAATCATTTTAACCCTGACTGGGACTTGAACCTAGGACACATAATCACTGTGCCAAGGCGCTACTAACTACACCACAGATGGTCTAAAAGGTAAACAAACTTTACAGCTTATCTGCTATGCTAGGAATGAACGCATTCTATGAATGCCACTCTGTTCATATTACAGTTTCCCACAACCTCACGGGTGGATTCGCTTTTCTTTTTTCTTTTTTTTATTCAACTCCCAATCTCATTCGAGACCAAAAATAATCATATAAGAACATTACCATATGTGAAATCATATTTTCAAGTTCCAGTCGGGGTAAAAATAATTTATGTTTTCACATACAGTAATGTGTTTATTTGATTATTGTTGGTCCCGAATGAGATTGGGAGTTGAATTAAATGCAAACACGAAGCCACAAGTGAGGTTGGGGAAACTGTAATATGAACAGAGTGGCATTACGATAGAATGCATTCATTCTTAGTATAGCAGATAAAGCTGTAAGGCATTCATTCTTAGTATAGCAGATAAAGCTGTAAGGTTTGTTTCCCTTTAAGACCTTTTGTGGTGTAGCTGATAGTGCCTTGGCACAGTAACTACGTGTCCTAGGTTCAAGTCCCGGTCGGGAAAAAAATTATTCATGTTTTCACATATGTTAATGTGCTCATTTGATTATTGTTGGTCCTAACTGAAATTGGGAGTTGAATTAAATGCAAAACAAAACCACAATTCAGGTTGTGGGAAACTAATAAGAACAGAGTGGCATTCAGATTGAATGCATTCATTCCTAGTATAGCAGATAAACCTTAAATGCTTGTTTCTCTTTTAGACGTTCTGTGGTGTAGTTGGTAGTGCCTTGCCACAGTAATTTTGTGTCCAAGGTTCAAGTCCTGGTCAGGGTATTGAAATTATGAATGTGTATGTACAAGTAAATATGCTTATGTGAGTATGTGTGCACGAGAGTGTAGGTGTGTATGTACTTATCACTCAATTTTAAGAGGAAGGAACATTCCTTGTAGTTCCCTCAGCGTTCTTTCACAATGGAAGAAGACAATCCTCATTCATATTACTATTATGAATGCAGCAATAATAATAATAATAATAATAATAATAATAATAATAATAATAATAATAATAATAATAATAATAATAATAATAATAATAATAATAATAATAATAATAATAATAGTAGTAGTAGTAGTAGTAATAGCAGTAGTAGTAGTAGTAGTAATAGTAGCATAAATAGATATCTTCATAAGGGCGTGTATTTGCGTCTGATTGTGTATCCAACACTAAAAGCGCACTGAAAAGCGCTCTACTTGTATGTTGAGCTGCAAACCTTTTCAACGAGCGTCAGGCTAATTTGCAACAATTCCTTAAATAATAAATAAAATAAAATAAAATAAAAAATATATGCTGATGCGGGGGCAGAAGATAGTGGAGGGAAGTTTAAATAAATTAGGTCAATAAAATAAGGATGGGGAGAGAGGGAGCATAAAGGCACGCTCACACACACACATACAGACATACACACACACAAACTCAATATCGGTGGCACTAAGTACCATATTTAAAAAGTCACTGAAGTCAGGAGAGATGCCAAGATGATGGAAACAAGCGAACGTGATACCTATCTTTAAAAACGGATGGAGGGATACAGCTCTAAACAATAGACCAGTTTCCTTGACCAGGGAAGTTTAAATAAATTAGGTCAAGTAAATAAAGATGGGGAGGGTGGGAGAATAAACGCAGTCTCGCACACACACATAGAGACACACACACACACAAACTTATTAGAATTTTATGATGAGGTAAGCAAAACCTTACAGGAAAGAGAGGGCTGGGCAGATTGCATATTCCTAGACTTCCAGAAAGCGTTTGACACTGTTCCACATGGGAGACTTATTAGGAAGCTGCAATCAATGGCTAGAATAGGTGGAAATGTTTTGGAATGGATAAAAACTTACTTAGAAGGAAGGGAACAGAGGGTTAGAGTAAGACACTCAGTGTCTGAATGGAGAAGAGTTAGTAGTGGAGTTCCACAGGGTTCAGTTTTAGGGCCACTTTTGTTCCTTGTATATGTAAATGACCTACCACAGTCTGTAAATTCATTCATGAATATGTTTGCAGATGATGCAAAGATTGTGAAGAAAGTAAAAAACGAGAACAATGGTAGAGAACTTCAGGAGGATCTAAATAATCTGCATGAGTGGTCAGAAAAGTGGCTAATGAAATTCAATACTTCAAAATGTAAGGTAATGAGAATGGGTACAAGTGCAAGATGGCCCAAGCTTGACTACTCGGTGGCTGGAGTACAACTTCAAGAGACAGAAAATGAGAGAGATCTAGGAGTAAACATACTGGCAGATTTGTCTCCAGAAATAATATAAATGGCACAGTAAGGGCAGCATATGCATTCTTATCAAATGTAAGGGTAGCCTTCAGGCACATGGACAAGAAAATGTTCAGAAATATTTATGTAACCTATGTGAGGCCAAAACTCGAATATGCAGCCCCCTTTTGGAATCCGCACTTGAAAAAGCACATAGCTAAGCTTGAAAAAGTTCAAAGACATGCCACGAAACTGGTGCCAGAAATACGCAATCTCAGTTATGATGAGAGGCTGAGGGAATTAGACTTACCATCACTCGAAGCTAGAAGAGTGAGGGGGGGATATGGTGACAGTCTTTAAATTCCTTCACTGTTATGATAGAGTGGATAGGGATCGATATTTTGATATGGCTGGCTCTAGAACTAGAGGTCATAGTTTGAAGCTTCGTAAGAAAACTTCTTTGCAGGATGTAAGGAAACACTTTTTCAGTGTAAGAGTAGTTGATAATTGGAATTGGCTAAGCAAGGAGGTAGTTAATGCTATCTCAATCCATAGTTTTAAGGACAGGTATGATAAGTATCACTAAGTATAAAATGGAACCGATCAGGAGACGGGAAGATACGAGCTTTGGGCTCTTTCCCATAAACACAATTAGGTCATCACAATTAGGTAATCACTCAGTATCAGTGGCACTAAGTACCATATTAAAAAAAATTCAGTGGAGTCAGGGGAAATTCCAAGATGCTGGAAACAAGCGAACGTGATACCTATTTTTAAAAACGGAAGGAGGGATACAGCTCTAAACTATAGACCAGCTTCCTTGGCCAGCATAGTTTGCAAAGTTATGGAGAAACTACTAAAGAAACATATCTCTGTTCACTTGCAATTCTTCAACTTTTTATCAGTGAGACAACATGGCTTCAGAGAAGGTAGATCAACAGTAACAAACTTATTAGAATTTTATGATGAAGTAAACCGAATCTTACAGGAAAGAGAGGGCTGGGCAGATTGCATATTCCTTGACTTCCAGAAAGCATTTGACACTGTCCCACACGGGAGACTTATTAAGAAGCTGCAAGCAATAGCTAGAATAGGTGTAAATGTCTTGGAATGGATAAAAACTTACTTATATGTAAATTACCTACCAGAGTCTGTAAATTCATTCATGAATTTGTTTGCAGATGATGCAAAGATTGTGAAGAAAGTAAGAAACGAGAACAATGGTAGAGAACTTCAGGAAGATCTAAATAGTCTGCATGAGTGGTCAGAAAAGTGGCTAATGAAATTCAATACTTCAAAATGTAAGGTAATGAGATTGGGTACAAGTGCAAGAAGGAACAAGCTTGACTACTCGGTGGCTGGAGTACATCTTCAAATGACAGAGAATGAGAGAGATCTAGTAGTAAACATATTGGCAGATTTTTCTCCTTAAATGCGTATAAATGGACCCTAAGGGCATTATATGCTTTCTTAACATATGTAAGGGTAGCCTTCAGGCACAAGGACAAGGAAATGTTCAGAAATATTTATGTAACCTATGTGAGGCCAAAATTGAATATGCAGCCCCCCTTTGGAATCCGCACTTAAAAAAGCACGTAGCTAAGTTTGAGAAAGTTCAAAGATAGCCATGAAACTGGTGCCAGAAATACGCAATCTTAATTATGACGAGAGGCTGAGGGATGGGGACTTACCATCACTCAAATCTAGAAGATTGAGGGGGGATATGGTGACAGTCTTTAATTTCCTTCATGGTTTTGATAGAGTGGATAGGGATCGATAATTTGATATGGCTGACACTAGAACTAGAGGTCATAGTTTGAAGATTCTCAAGAAAACTTCTTTGCCGGATGTAAGGAAGTACTTTTTTAGTGTAAGTAGTTGATAATTGGAATTCGCTAAGAGAGGAGGTAGTTAATGCTAACAAAATCCATAGTTTTAAGGACAGGTATGATAAGTATCTCTAACTACAAAATGGAACCGATCAGGAAACGGGAAGATACGAGCTTTGGGCTCTTTCCCGTAAGCACAATTACGTAATCACACACACACACACACACACACATATATATATATATATATATATATATATATATATATATATATATATATATATATATATATATATATATATATATATATATATATATATATATATATATATATATATATATATATATATATATATATATATATATATATATAAATATATATATATATATATATATATATATATATATATATATATATATATATATATATATATATATATATATATATATATATATATATATATATATATATGTAAGTTCTTAGAACTGCTTGTCTGGTTTGGAATTAGTGCACGGGTGTAGAAGTTTACTGTAAACTTGGCTGGGGGTTTATCTGAATGTAATATTCTATTACCTAATTGTGCTTATGGGTCAGAGCCCCATGTTCATAACTCCCCATCCTCTGGTCGGTTCCATTTTTGTGCTCAGCTATGCTTATCATATTTGTCCTTAAAACTATGAACTGAATTAGCATTAAATACCTACTCGCTTAGAGAATTCTAATCATCACCTGTTACACTAAAAAGTACTTCCTTTATATCCAGCAAAATTTTCGTACGAAGCTTCAAACTATAACCTCTACTTCTAGAGCCAGCCATATCAATATATTGATTCCAATCCACTCTGTTAAAACCATGAAGGATTTTAAAAACCGTCATCATATCCCTCTGATAATTCTAGCTTCGAGTGATGGTAAGTCTAATTCCCTAAACCTCTTTCCATAACTGACATGGGGCGTATCTGGCTCCAGTTTCGTGGCATGTTTTTGAACGTTCTCCAGCTGAATTGTGTGTTTTTTCAAGTGTGGATTCCAAAAGGAGGCTGTATATTCAAGATGTGGCCTCACATAAGTTACATAAATAATTCTAAACATTTCCTTGTCCATGTGTCTGAAGGATATCCTTACATTTGCTAAGAAATCATATGCAGTCCTTACTACGTCAATTATATGCATTTCCGGGGACAAATCTGCCAGTATGTGTACTCCTAGATATCTCTCATTCACCTTCTCTTCTAGGTTTGCTCCTGCCACAGAGTATCCAAGCTTGGGCCTTCTCGTACTTGTACCCATTCTCATTGCCTTACATTTTTAAGCATTGAATTTCATTGACCATTATTCTGACCTCTCATGCAGACTATTTAGGTCTTCCTGGAGTTCTCTACCATTATTCTTGTCTCTTACTTTTTTCGCAATGTGTGTGTGTGTGTGTGTGTGTGTGTGTGTGTGTGTGTGTGTGTGTGTGTGTGTGTGTGTGTGTGTGTGTGTGTAAATATTTAATTCTGAGAGATGGAGAAACAATATTTTCTCTATATGTATTTAGAAACTTTGTCAGCATTCTACCCACATGTATAGTAATCTAAGCACTCATTTATGCTAATAAGATGACAAAGGCTTATCCCAGACGCTTATGTCATAACTCTCTCATCCTTTTCTCCAAGTGGTACTCACGGTGAAGTTCCTTTATATGTCGCATAAAGGCAATTTTGAGAAGACTGTTTGTGACCTTAAACAGACTTAATGAACACACCATGAGAGGTGAAGAAACTTTTACCACGAGAATAGGTCTCGAATAAGTGCAAAATGCTCGTCTGCAGCTCTCACGAAAAAGGAAAAAGATGAGTCGCAGGTACTGATAGTTATTTTTATGGTGTACTCAGTTACATAAGCACAAGTCAATAAGTTAGCTCTCTCTCTCTCTCTCCTCTCTCTCTCTCTCTCTCTCTCTCTCTCCGCCTTTACTATGTCCAAGGATTATTGGCCGACAGAAAGCAATCAGACGAGACACGGACATGGCTCCGCCCTGACTAACCTTCACTCACGCTACCCATCAACAACCGCCACATGATCACTGCCATCCACCCACCCCCCATCGCTCTCTGGCACTACTGCTAACGCTAATACGGCTACTCTCATTTCATTCACCAGCTCAATAACAATCTATACACGAGATATTGTCTTCCTTCCTTCGTCGCTTTCTTACAGTACTACTAAAATAACTTCACGATCACTTGTCATTCGCTAGCTATATAAAGGAAAAAAACTCTTCTTATATATGCAATCTTTTTCCATTCCAAGACGGGAAATAGTACCCTTCGTAGCACCTTAACTCGCAAAGATATTGCTTGCCTCAAAGCTCCTCATGTTTGATAGAGACATCACTGACTTGTAATGTTTTCTGGATCTTCGACGTAAGGAATATAACTCCACTCTCTTAGCTCAATTTGTAAGTGCCCTTGATTAAAGGTCAAAGTCAATATAATATAAAGCACCCAGTGTAAAATGAAACGAAAATTTTTTTACATAACTGAATCCTGAAGAAGACACACACACACACACACACACACACACACACACACACACACACACACACACACACACACACACACACATATATATATATATATATATATATATATATATATATATATATATATAGTCACCGTGACTCAAGCGGTAGCGTCCGTAACTCTGGGGCGTCAGGTCGAGGGTTTGCGCCCCGTCACAGTCTGAGATCACCAAGGGCATGCTGGCTAGTACAGTGGTAACGTGCTGGCTTCGCATTCACGAGGTCGAAAGATCGGTTCCCGTCCAAGACCGAGAGTTTAAGCTGTTTACTGGCAGGAACTGCTGTGGTTGGACACCACAGTGGGGGGTTGGGGCTTGCCCTGGCTGACAAATACCCATTGTATTGAAATGGAAATAAAGTTTGTTTGTTTTGTTTGTTTGTTTTTGATTACCTCTGCCAAAACAAGTCCTTCGCAAGAAGACAACCGTCCTAGCCCTTGGTAGAAAAGGGAGTCCGTGACGTAAAACCGGAACAACAAGAACATATATATATATATATATATATATATATATATATATATATATATATATATATATATATATATATATATATATATATATATATATATATATGAGTCATTTTTACCCCGACCATGACTTGAACCTGGGACACATAATTACTGAGCCAAGGTACTACCAACTACACCACAAAGGTCTAAAATGGAAACAGACCTTACAGCTTTTATCTGTATTACTAGGAATGAACGCATTCTAACTGAATGCCACTCTGTTTATATTACAGTTTCCCCTTACCTCACTCGTGGCTTCGTTTTTGCATTTAATTCAACTCCCAATCTCATTCGGGATCAACAATAATCAAATAAGCACATTAACATATGTGAAAACATGAGATATTTTTACCCCAACCGGGACTTGAACCTGGGACACATAATTACTGTGCCAAGGTGCTACCAACTACACCACAGAAGGTCAAAAAGGGAAACAGACCTTACAACTTTTATCTGCTACACGAGAAATGAAAGCATTCTAACTAAATGCCACTCTGTTCATATTACAGTTTTCCCTTACCCCACTCGTGGCTTCGTTTTTGCATTTAATTCAACTCCCAATCTCATTCGGGATCAACAATAAAAAAACAAGCACATTACCGTATGTGAAAACATGAGTCATTTTTACCTCGACTGGGACTTGAACCTGGGACACATAATTACTGTGCCAAGACGCTACTAACTACACCACAGAGGGTCAAAAAGGGAAACAGACCTTACAGCTTTTATCTGCTACAGTAGATGAAAGCATTCTCACTGAATGCCTCTCTGTTCACATTACAGTTTCCCCTTACCTCACTCGGGGCTTCGTTTTTGCATTTAATTCAACTCCCAATCATATTCGGAACCAACAATAATCAAATAAGTCCATTACCATATGTGAAAACATGAGTCATATTTACCCAGCCCAGGACTTGAACCTGGGACACATAATTACTGTGCCAAGATGCTACTAACTACACCACAGAAGGTCTAAAAGGGAAACAGACCTTATAGCTTTTATGTGCAATACCAGGAATGAACGCATTCTAACTGAATGCCACTCTGTTCATATTACAGTTTCCCCTGTAATATGAATAAATCTTGACCTACACAGTGGATAGGACTCATTCGGGGCAAGATTCCTAGATTGCATACAAGGGAATTTTCTACACCAAATGTACTGGAACCAACTAGGGCCAGGGGTGTGAATGAACCATTGCTGCTTGATCTAGTATTCACAGATAAAGTGTTGGATATTGAAAAAATTGAGTATGAACCACTAATTGGAAAGAGTGACCACTGTGTGTTGTTGATGGAGTATATCATCAAAGATGTTCTGCTTGAGAGCAGAGGCACTGCTTTTTGCAGTTATTGACTGAAGGACCTTATTCAACAACAAATCTGTAAAAGAAATGTACGACATCTTTTGTGAGAGATATGGGAAGATAGTAATTTGTTGCATACCTTCCATCAAAGCAGGAGTTATTTATGCCAGAGAGAAATTGTTCATTAATGAGTGTAAGAGAGATAATGAATGGAGAGAGAAGTGCTGAAAAACCTAGAGGAGGAGAAAATGCATAAATGCCTGGCAGACTTATAAAAGAGCAAGAAATGATTATCTAAGTAAAAGAAAAGGGGCAGAGAGAAAATGAAAGGGATATCACCAGGAAGGATACAGAAAATCCCAAACTATTCCACAGCTTTATCAAAAGAAAAGTGAAGGTCAAGTAACAGGTTTTAAAGCTAAAGAGAGTGGATGGACCCATCACTGAGACGGATGAAGAGATCTTTAAAGAACTGAACAAGGAGTTTCAGCAAGTATTTACAGCAGAAAATACCTGATGCTATATCCCTTTATGTACTTAAAAAATTTGCTAATTTAATATCGACGGCATCATGTATCATATTTGAAAAGTCAATGATATCTAGGGAGATTCCAAGATGCTGGAAACAAACGAACGTGGTACTTATCATCAAAAAGGGAAGGAGGGATATAGCTCTAAACAATTGGTCTGTTTCCTTAACCAACATAGTTTGCAAAGTTTTAGAGAAACTACTAAGAAAACACATCTCTCTTCACTTGGAATCCTTCAACTGTTTGTTAGTGAGACAACATGGCTTCAGAGAATGTAAATCAGCAAAAACTAAATTATTGGACAATTATGATGAGGTAAGCTGAATCTTACATGAAATAGAGGGCTGGGCAGATCACATATTCCTTGGCTTAAGGAAGGCATTTAGTACGGTCCCACATGGGAGACTTATAAAGAAGCAGCGAGCAATGGCAAAAATAGGTGGAAATATCTTGGAATGGATAAAAACTTACTAAAAAGGAAGGAAACAGAGGGTTAGGGTAAGACACTCAAGGTCTAAATGGAGAAGGGTTGTTAGTGGAGTTCCACAAGGTTCAGTTTTAGGGCAAATATTGTTCCTTGTATATGCACATGACCTACCAGAGTCTGTAATTTAATTCTTGAATATGTTTGCAGATAATGCAAAGATTGTGAAGAAAGTAAGAGACAAGAAAAATGGTAGAGAACTTCAGGAAGACCTAAATAGTCTGCATGAGTGGTCAGAAAAGTGGCTAATGAAATTCAATACTTCTAACTGTAAGGTAATAAGAATGAGTACAAGCGCAAGAAGGCCCAAGCTTGAATACTCAATAGCAGGAGCAGCACTTCAAGAGATAGAGAATGAGAGAGTTCTAGGAGTAAACATACTGGCAGACTTGTCTCCGGAAATGCATATAAATGGCATGGGAAGGACAGTATATGATGTCTTAGCAAATGTAAGAGTAACCCTCAGGCACATGGACAAGGGAATGTTCAGAAATATTTTGTTACCTATGCAAGGATAAAGCTTGATTATATGCAGCCTCTTTTTTGGATTCCACACTTGAAAGAGCACGTAGTTAAGCTGGAAAAAGTTCAAAGACATGCCACGGCCTGCTGCCAGAAATACACAATCATAGTTATGATGGGAGGCTGAGTGAATTAGACTTACCATCACTCGAAGCTAGAAGAATATAGGGGGGATATTATGACGGTTCTTAAATTCCTTCATGGTTATGAAAGAGTGGATAGGGATCGAAATTTTGATATGGCTGGCACTAGAACTAGAGGTCATATTTTGAAGCTTCCTAAGAAAACTTCTTTGCAGGATGTAAGAAAGTATTTTTTTTAGTGTGAGAGTAGTTGATGATTGGAATTCGCTAAGCGAGGAGGTAGTTAAAGCCAACTTGATCCATAATTTTCAGGGCAAGTATGATAAGTATCACTAAGTACAAAAATTGAACTGACAAGGAGATGGGAAGTTACGAGCATGGGCCTCTTTCCAGTAAGCAAAATTAGAAAATTGCACGCACACACACACACACACACACACACAGAGAGAGAGAGAGAGAGAGAGAGAGAGAGAGAGAGAGAGAGAGAGAGAGAGAGAGAGAGAGAGAGAGAGAGAGAGAGAGAGAGAGAGAAGCAAATATGCATTATTTAAACGACACTCAAAACACCATGCCTCAAATATCTCCCTTGAAGATTGTATACAGAGAGCGTCTGCTATAGAGGTAATATGTCTCTTTTTCCAGATATGAGTCTCTGGCAAAGTTTTTTTTTTTTTTTTGAAGACTTGATATGCAAGCTTGCGATGGCCAAGAGCTTACAGTTATTCTTAACCAGGGGTGTGAGGATGCCTATGACTAATTAAAGCAAAATATATTTTTATATACGTGTTATATTTTTCCTTCCCCCCCCCCCAGCAGTGTTCTGAGATAGAGATAAACCTAAGATAAATGTAAGCTATATGAATGAAGATTAAATAAAAATAAAACGTGGTTTTGGTACTAATACACATCACATCAACTTTGTATTTTTAGCATTTTTTATATTTCAGCAATCGGGGGGGGGGGGGTTGCGAGAACTGACTGCTGATTTGAAAGGGGTGCATATACTGAAAAAGGTTAAGAACCACTGGCGTAAGCCGTCAGGCAGCTAAATAAACAATGATGAATAGAAAGTACTTCGAAAAGGACGAGATAGTTTGAAGGACCATAAAAGCAAGCTTATACTTTACCAACAGTAATTGGTCAACAACCCGAGTTTGTCTATTCATCAGTGTTTATTTAACTGCCTGACAACTGATGCTGGTGTCCCTCGAAAGCTCCCATACCAAGTCTTCAAGAAACTTTTGCAAAAAATCATTTCTGGCGAAGAAATCCGCTGCATCTATGGGAGACGTTATCTCTATACACTCTTCAAAGTAGATATATGAGGTATTGGGCATTGAGATATGCATAATTATACATTCCTCACTGATGCAGTTCTCACATATATAGTATCAAGAGATAACTCTTCTTCATATATATATATATATATATATATATATATATATATATATATATATATATATATATATATATATATATATGTGTGTGTGTGTGTGTGTGTGTGTGTGTGTGTGTGTGTGTGTGTGTGTAATTTTGAGTGTGCGTATGAGTGCGTGCGTATATGAGTGCACGTGAGCTTATAAGTTTATTTAGTTTGTGTAATTACCTAATTGCGCATACGGGAAAGAGCCGTACTCTCGTAACTCCCCGTCTCCAGGTCGGTACCATATTTGCAATCAGTGATACTTATCATACTTGTCCTTAAAACTATGGATTGAGTTAGCATTAACTACCGCCTCACCTAGCGAATTCCAATCAACTACTCTTATACTAAAAAGTACTTCCTTACACCCTGCAAAGAAGTTTTCTTACGAAGCTTTAACCTATGACCTCTACTTCTAGAGCCTGCCATATCAAAATATTGATCCCTATGCACTCTTGTCATAACCATGAAGAAATTTAGAAACCGACACTATATCCCCCCTCATTCTTCTAGCTACGAGTGATAGCAAATTAATTCCCTCAGCCTCTCCTCATAACTGAGATTGCATATTTCTGGCACCAGTTTCATGGCATATCTCTAGACTTTTTCCAGTTTAATTATGTGCTTTTTTCTAGTGTGGATTCCAAAAGGGGCTGCATACTCAAACTTTATCCTCACATACGTTACATAAATATTTCTGAACATTCCCTTGTCCATGTGCCTAAAGGTTACCCTTACATTTGCTAAGAAAGCATATACTGCCCTTCCTATGCCATTTATATGCATTTCCGGAGACAAATCTGCCAGTTTGTTCACACCTAGATCTCCCTCACTATCTGTTTCTTGAAGTTCTGTTCCTGCAGTTGAGCATTCAAGTCTGGCCCTTCTCGCACTTGTACCCGTTCTCATTACCTTACATTTAGAAGTACTGAATTTCATTAGCTACTTTTCTGACCACTCATGCCGACTATTTAGGATTTCCTGACGTTCTCTACCATTGTTCTAGTCTATTACTATCTTCACAATCTTTGCATCATCTGTTCACATATTCATGAATTAATTTACAGACTTTTGTAGGTCATTAACATATACAACGAACAAAACTGGCCATAAATCTGAACCCTGTGGAACCCCACTACTAACCTTTCTCCTTACAGACATGAGTGTATTACTATAACCCTGTTCCCTTCCTTCCATGTGAGTTTTTATTCATTCCAAGACATCTCCACGCATTCTCACCATTACTTTCAGTTTCTTAATAGGGTGAAATCGTGTCAAATGCCATCTGGAAGTCTAGGAATATGCAATCCGCCCAGCCCTCTCTTTCCTTTAAGATACGGCTTACCTCATCATAAAATTCTAATAAGTTTGTTATTGTTGATCTACCTTCTCTGAAGCCATGTTGTCTCACTGACAAAATCTTGAAGGATTCCAAGAGAAGAGAGATGTATATTCTTTCTTTGTAGTTTCTCCATAACTTTGCAAACTATGCTGGTCAAGGAAACAGACATATAGCTTAGATTTGAATCCCTTCTTCCCTTTTTGAAAATATGTACCACGCTTGTTTGCTTCAAGCATAATGGAATCTTCCCAGGCTCAAACTTGATACATAGTCCCATTGATATTGAAGCGCATTCTCAAGTACATAAGGGGATATATCATTTAAGGGCACCTAACTCCATCAGTGTTTTGCATACCTCTGTGGCTGAAAAGATGATGTTCTCTAATACTGCTCCATGAGCTCCTATCTCTGCAGTCAGAGGGGTGGGAAATTTTCTGCTCTAAATACTGACTGAAAATCCTTGTTCAATTCTTCGAAGATATCTTCATCCATCTCAGTGATGCTTCCATCCACTCTCTTTAGTTTTGAAACCTGTTCTTTGACCTTCAGCTTTCCTCTGATAAAGCTGTGGTACAGTTTGAGATTTTCTTTAGCCTTCTTGGTGATATCCCTTTCATAGCCTCTCTACTTTTACTTAGTTAATAATTTCTTGCTCTTTTATAAGTTTGCCAGGCATTTATGCTTTTCTGTTTTTCTAGCTTTTCCAGCATTTGTCTCTCCCTTCAATAACTCTCTTACACTCTCTACTGAACAATTTCTCTTTGGCATGAATAACTCCTAGTTAGGTAGAAGGTAGACAACAATTTATCATATTCCCATATTCCTCACAAAAGATGTCATACATTTCTTGTACAGATTTGTTGTTAAATAAGGTCATCCAGTCAATAATTGAAAAAAGCTCCTTCATTTTTATGTAATCTCCTTTTGGATAGTTCCTCTTTGTGTCCTTCTCAGTGTATCCACTTTCATTCAGAACATCTTCAGTGATATGCTGCATCAGCAACACACAGTGGTCACTCTTTCCAACTGGTGGTTCAAACTCATTTTTTTTCAATATCCAACACATTATCTGTGAATACTAGATCAAGCAGCTATGGTTCATCTACACCCCCGGCCCTAGTTGGTTCCAGTACATTTTAATGTAGGAAATTCCCTTTGTATACAATCTAGGAATCTTGGCCCAAATGTATCCTCTCCACTGTGCCGGTTAAGATTTATCCACTCTATTTCTCTCTGATTAAAAGCTCCCATAATCAAAATCCTACATTTTCTCTCCCATGCAATGTTAACAACCGAGTTTATGACTTCGGTTGTACCTATATGATTTTCCTCATAAACTTCTAGCCTGTGTTGGTTCCTTGGTGGGCTATATACATTGGTTATTATAATGCTCTCTGACCAGGTATTGATGCGAGCAACAATAAATTCTTTGAAGTCACTTTCTATGGCAAAGTTTATTTCTTAAACATGCAATATTTCACTTATGAGCAATGCTATCCCTCCACCAGTCCTCTCAGATTTTCAACCCTTAATATTCTGAATCCCTTAGGAAAAACTGTTACATTGTTATTGTCCTCACTTAACTTAGTGTCTGTAACCGCTACTATATCTGCCTTACTGTTCTGAACCCTATTCTTTAATTCTACTGCCTTACCAGCTACCCCATCAGCATTTGTGTACAGCATTCTTAATGAGGATGCACCCCCTGATCTTCTATCATTATCTTCTTTATCTCACCTAGGCTGAAAGACCTCAAAAACAAACAAATTTCATCTCTTCTTCATTTTTTAACCTTCTAGTTTCTTGCAACAAGTTTTTGATCCTTCCCGTCGCTTCCTGTGTTCTGTATGGTCTAATGAACAATGTTCTGAACTCTTGACGGTCTTTTATGTTTTTTTCTCATTATTTTTCTAAATGTGTCCCCTCGGTCAAAGGTTACTTTCATTGGTCTTGCCTTTGCCTCCCTATAATATTTACCAATTTGGTGAATGCTTACATTATTCTGTAGACCACATACTACACCAAGTTTCCTTATCATGTCTAAAATCCTAGCTTTATTTTGTTTAAGTCTTCCACGCCATGTTGACTCTGGGATTCACTTATGCCTGAGATTACCACTATCTTTTCTTCATCAAGTGCCTGTTTAATCAATGGATTAGCCCGTTCCATCACAATAACTCGCATTTTTTTTCTATTACTTTTTCCTTTATAGTCAACTGTTTGTACATTTTCCAGTGCCACTACCCTCACTGCCTTTTTTATTGCAAAGGAAGTTGTCATGGCCTCATGTTCCGTATTCAGCTCCTAAAACTTTTCTAAACTGTTTGATGTTTTCTTTTATCTGGACATTCCTCTCGTCTCAATCAGAAAAGAGCAGTGAACTGTCATATAATTCATTCGGGTTATATTCAACTGTTTGTTGTTATTCTCTTGTTTAGAAATTCTAGATTTTAGTTCACTCCTATCCCCTTCCATTTCTTTTCTCTCTTTCCCATGCGCCATATTTGCGTCCTCCAGAGATCTTATTACCTCTCTTAAGTGTTTCATTCTCTATCATTTCTCTAGCCATATTCCAAATTTTATCTTCCAGGTTTATTACAAGGGTATCAAGGTCCCTGACTTTATGCTTCATGCTTCTAAGAGCTACTCCCCCTCTAAGTGTGTGGGGGTGTGTCTGCATGCGTATTTGTGAGTGTCTGTGTATGCAAGTTTGCTTGTGCGTGTGTGTGCATGTGCAAGAGAATTTGTTTGTGAATGTATGTGTATATGCGTGTATGCATGCTCGTGTGCTTGTGTGTGCATGTGTGCATACTGATGAGGACATTCTAGAAAAACTGCAAAATAGCAAAGCACACAAGCATATTGAATATTTCAATAAGGACAGCCAACATCATGCTTCAAGTATCCCTATAAAGGAAATGGACTTCACTGGAAAATCCTCGGTATAAAGACTTTCATATGCCTTAACATATCTTCGGGTTAACCCGATATCTAAAAAAATAAATAAATAAATAAGCATTGGCTAAAATACTTCTCCACATCCAGTAATTATGGGCCTCTCTTCTCCATATACTCGAATCATCTTACCTGAAAGATATAAAAGATAAAATGCATAAAAAATACAAGAATGGTGGCAACAAAAATCTTCCTATTATACGAAAATAAGTGTTTTCACACACGCCTAACTCTAGCCTCTTTGTAGCGTCTAAAACAAATGAAATTCAGTCAAAAGTGACAAGACAAGTCATCATCTCAAAATGTCCTCGATGACTTTGGAAGAGCCTGTTTGTAAGTAATAGACGAATGGAGGAATTCAGAAGGGATTGGATGATGGGAGGGGATGGATGGGGATGAGGAGGAGGGGGAAAGCAAAGCAGGAGGTACGACCAGGAGGAAGACAGGGTGGGAGATTATATAGAGGAGGGGAAAGGAAAGGGGAGGGCGGGTACCTGTTGAAAGCTACGTTCCAGAAATACCTGTGTGTTATTTGCTACCTACCTACCGCACCAACCATAATTATAACACACACACACACACACACACACACACATATATATATATATATATATATATATATATATATATATATATATATATATATATATATATATATATATATATATATATATATATATATATATATATATATATATATATATATATATATATATATATATATATATATATATATATATATATATATATATATATATATATATATATATATATATATATATACACACACACACATATATATATATATATATATATATATATATATATATATATATATATATATATATATATATATATATATATATATATATATATATATATATATATATATATATATATATATATATATATATATATATATATATATATATATATCCGTGGAGAGAGAGAGAGAGAGAGAGAGAGAGAGAGAGAGAGAGAGAGAGAGAGAGAGAGAGAGAGAGAGAGAGAGAGACTCCTCAATCATTTTATGACCTCACTCATTTACTTCGCTCATGCTAGGTATCGGATTACTTTATCAAGAGATACTATGAATGACCTTTCATAATTTCTTTATGTTAGGAGTAAAATGTGCCTTCCATTCGCTCGTGTCTGATTTTATATAATCAAATGGTTACTGTCCTCGATATCACGAGGTAACTTGTGGAGCTTTCCTTCGCCTCAGCACTTTGGAATGAAGGCGGAGGCAGAGGTTTCTTTGTGCTGCAACCTCTGACAAATCAACAGATTCAATGAGTACTCCTTGGATGTGTGGTGGTTAACGTACGTAGTGCCTAAAAAGCTCAGGCTTCGATGAGGGCAAATAAATGCGCCTCCAACATATTAAAATAAGAATAGTTTTTTAATACCCGCAGATATAGATGAATTTCAAATCGTTGCCTGTCATTTATATCTATAAAAGTAAAAAACGAAAAAAAAACGAACAATACTGCAGCTCACATCTCCCATACGTTAAGTTAATACATATCTGAAAAGAGACTAGACGAGGATGCATAAATAATGTACTCCATGACAAAGAGTGTTGATAGCAAGACGCGAATATACATCACAATAAATAGGATGTAACAACTGAACTATCATAAAAAAAATAGAAAAAGAAAAAAAAGCCGGCGTAACGTGCTTCGCCATTATAAAAAGTAGCACCAATAATCTCAAATCACAAGACACGAGGGTACATCTTACTGCACCAGCAGCAACTACTGCAGGGGGAGGAGTAGCGGCGGCAAACAGCAGCGGAAGAATTTGTAAATGTGGTTCATCTTTAGATGAAAGGTTATGGAATACTCTGGATTAAAAAATAATGTGACTTGTTAAAAATTTCAAGAGCTATTCTAGGTTGATGCTATAAGCTGTAAGTATATAATATATTTCCAAAGATGACTATAAACTCAAACCTGTGCAAAATAAGCCCAAAGCAAGAGTGACTCTTCTTGTATGAGGATTTGCATTTATTAAATATTAACGGCTGAAGCCAAGCTAGGAAATCTCAGAATGCAACGCAGCCATAATAAATCAGCTAAGAGAGAAAAATATACAATGTCAAAATTGAGAATGGTAACCCAGTGAAATAGTCCAGTGGCAGCTATCAAATAAAATAACCGTAAACGTAATGAAATAAAAACTAATGAAATACGAAGTGTTGATAAAAGAAGTAAGCATATGCAGAACCAACAGCAGCTGTAAGAGAAGTACTTGTGTTGATATTACTAGTGGTATTAGTAGTAGTAATTGCTGCTGTAGCAGTAGTAGTAGGAGTATCCCGTCAGATACTGTGGATGACTTTGAAGCTCATTATCTTCTTGGAAGTCCTGCCTAATATATTAATGATGATCTGTCATTCTGTTCGTATCCTACCACTTCTCCGTCTAGGCTTCAGCACCCCTTTAGCTTTGTACTTAATTATCTCTCCTCTCTCTCTCTCTCTCTCTCTCTCTCTCTCTCTCTCTCTCTCTCTCTCTCTCTCTCTCTCTCTCTATACTTTTTCCATACCTCTACCTAAATGGAATCTTCCTGGCAAATTTTTTTTTAGTATAGTTTACTGATTTCTGTTTCATTTTTTACTTTCCTTGTTCTCTCATAAACTTTTTGCCATTTGTAGTCTTCGTTAATAATTTTTTTTTCAATTTATCAAAAAGGCAGATATTTTAGTAATAGTATTACAATGAACTTTTCTGTATTACAAACAATAATGAGATTTATAACGCAGCATTAGTGATTCTTGATTCACCTACTTCTGTGTTGCTTCTGTATTAAAATTGATCCATCACTCAATGTTTCCGGCAGTGTACAAGTCTCTTATTTTGTTGTATTCTTTAAGAGGGGAAGATTCTAATCACCTGACACAAGAAAGATGATTTCAGTATGAATGAGCCACATATAATGTTTTCAAGTGGGTCACGGGCCACAATAACTGGGCTAAGAATACATCAGCATAGATAGTTATATGTCCACTGACATCGGTTGTAATATGCATTTCAGAAGATAAGCGCCTATGATTGTTCCATATAAATGAATTAATGAATTATAATTTCAAAGACGCATTTGACAT
Organism: Halocaridina rubra; assembly: GCA_037179515.1. Taxonomy (NCBI): domain Eukaryota; kingdom Metazoa; phylum Arthropoda; class Malacostraca; order Decapoda; family Atyidae; genus Halocaridina; species Halocaridina rubra. Next base: position 151,365 of record JAXCGZ010003819.1, read on the forward strand.
ATTAAGAGAATATTCTAAAACACGAGCCAAACATACTTCTAACTGATCATACGCCCAAAAAGTCAATTATTAAATGCTTCCAAGTGGGTATGTTTTCAAAAACGCATCTCTGTGAAATAATTGCAAGTCGGTGTTATAATCATGCTTTTATTGTAGCTAGGAATCGCTGTACTGCTCAGATTCGAAGGTCTAAGGCAGTGGTTCCCAATCTGTGGTCCGCGGACCCCTGGTGGTCCGCAAAGGTAGAACTGGGGGTCCGTGAACTGAATTGAAATTTTCATATATATATATATATATATATATATATATATATATATATATATATATATATAATATATATATATATATATATATATATAAGTGACTAGGCATATTAAAAGAAAAAAAAAATAATGCAGTTATACAAAGGCAACGTAACGTACCCATGCTCTCAAAATTATGGCAATATTAAAAATAAACGTTTCCTGATTATATAATTTATTTATTTTTCTTTTCTTTCTCTCTTTAGTTTTTTATGCATTTAACACTGTACATGAAAGTGACATGTCGGGTGTCAGGCAATCACAGTACGGTAGGCCCGAAGCATTTATACGTGTGAGATTACCAACCTGTCATGTGTTGAACACGTACAGTCGGACCTTGGCGTGCGAGCTCAGTCTGAGCTGAAGTTCTGAACACTGATTGCTGCAACTTCGCTCTTCCTTCACCGTTTTCACGTTTTGAACCGACAGTTGCATCCAAACGTTAATGCAACTTGAGCAGTCCGTAGTCAGTGCATCTGTGTTTGATTCCCGAACCTTAATATTTAGTTGTATTAACTACATCAGTGACTATTTATTGTAAATATCTGATTGTATGATGGATCGGTGGTTAAAAACCGGAAGCATGTTAAAACGAGACAGTAGTGACATAGAAGGTGAATGTGCGACAAGCTCAAGTCAAAAGACACTGACTCATCAGTCGCAAAGCAAAAACCGTAAATACTGTGATGAATACATATCCTTTGGATTTATATGGAGAGGCAGTGAAGGTGAACAAAAACCACAATGTGTTCCCTGTTATGAAATATTGTCCAAAGAAAGTATGAAGCCAGCCTAACTTCGCTAGCATTTTGAAACTAAGCATAAGGAGCATACTAACAAACCTGTTGAATATTTTCAAAGAAGATGGGAAGAACTGCTTTCAAGACAAAATATTATAGAAAAAATAGCAACCGGGGGTGATAATAAGAATGCTGTCTGTGCTTCATATGATGTTTCTCTTTTAATAGCAAAGAGTGGAAAACCACACACAATAGCAGAGGAACTAATTCAGCCTGCTGCCAAAGCAATGGCCTCTAGGATGCATGGAGACAAAGTATCAAAGAGTTTTGATCTCATATCATTGTCAAACACCATTGTCAAGCAGCGAATAGAAGACATGTCTGACAGTGTTAAAAATCAACTAGTGAAGAGAGTGATTAAAAGTCCGTATTATACTTTACAATGAGATGAAAGTACAGATGTTGCTAACAGTGCTGATTTACTTGCATTCATACGATATGAATTTGACGGTACAATTAAGGAAGATTTTCTCTTTTGCCAGTCATTGCCAACATACACAACTGGTGAGTCTATTTTTAATAGTTTGAATGATTTTATAATAGCTAATGAAATTGGATGGTCAAAGTGTGTAGGAGTCAGTACTGATGGGGCTCCCGCAATGTCGGGAAAGTACAAAGGACTCAAGGCAAAAATCCAAGCTATAATACCAAATGTCAAGTGGACTCATTGCTGCATACATAGAGAATCGTTGGCAGCAAAGAAAATGCCAGAAATATTGAAGATGACTCTAGATGAAGTAGTGAAACTAATTAATTTCATAAAAGCTCAGCCCTTAAATTCTCGTATTTTTAGTGTTTTTTGTGAGGAGATCGGTAGCGCTCATGAACAACTGCTCTTGCATTCTCAAGTGCGGTGGCTGTCCCGCGGTAAAGTACTTACCCGCATATTTGTGTTGCGTGATGAAATAAGACTATTTCTTCACGATAAATCATTTCACGGGAAAGAATGGTTTAATAACTTTTCGTGGCTAGCTATTGTGGCATACATGTCTGACATCTTTACTTATTTGAATGACCAAAATTTGAGCCTACAAGGGAGATCCGTAACTATTTTTAAAGTTGAAGATAAAGTGGAAGCCATGATCAAGAAATTAGAATTGTGGTCTGAACGTCTGCATAGTGGTGTGTTTGAATCATTTCCAACACTTTATGACTTTCTTGGAACTTCTGAAGAAAACATTTCTGAAGAAATAAGAAGCCTTTTTATTCAGCATTTGCAAGGTTTAAAGATCAGTTTTAGGGATTATTTTCCTCCTCATGATGGTAATAACAAGTGGATTAGGGATCCTTTTCATGTAAATGTAAAAGATGTAAAAGAATTAACAGCAACAGAAGAAAATAGTCTTGTTGAACTTTCATGTGACACTTCACTAAGATCACGTCTCAGCCGTTACAATTTATCAGACTTTTGGTTACTATTGAAAAATGAGTACCCAGAACTGGCAACCAAGGCCCTGAAATATCTAATGCCATTCCCTACTACGTATTTATGCAAGCAGGCTTTCTCACAGCTCATTTACATAAATTCAAATACAGTAATAGGATGAATGTGGAACCTGATCTTCGCTTAAAACTGTCTGCCATTGAACCTGAAATTGAAAACACAGTAGCAGCAAAACAGCATCACCCATCTCATTAATGAGATTAAGATAAAGTATTTTTTTTCTGCTCTGTTCTGTTCTGTATTTCTTTCTTTATATTTTTTATATATTTTCCCATTTTTTCATTTACATATGTCTTTCTGCAGAAATTAATCTAGTTTCCTGATAAGAGGAGTTTGTTGCTAGTTTATTAAAGCAGCATGTTAAGTTGACAGACGTTTCAATATCCTGGGGTCCGGGGAAAAAATCATTTAATAAAAGGGGTCCTTGGTAGTGAAAAGTTTGGGAACCACTGGTCTAAGGCTTCCTTTACAAAAACGAAAGTTGATGACCTTAACTCCTCTCCCACTGACAAATGCCTCTGGTCTTTAGCCAAAAACCTCTCCAAAAACTTCTGTAACTCAAGCTTTCCCCCTCTCATATTTTCTGATGGCTCTATAGCTTGCTCTCCCACTGACAAAGCCACTCTCTTTGGCTCTCATTTTTCTGCCAACTCTTCTATAAACGATTCCAGCACACCTATTCCTCAATCTTTATCCGTCTCTAACCTTATGCCCTCCTTTAGACTTTCTTCACGCAAAGTTCATAAGGATCTTCGTTCGCTTAAGTTGAACAAGGCATCTGGTCCCAATGGAATCCCTGCAAGGTTCCTTAAGGAGTTTGCAGATGAACTGGCTCCCGTGCTTTGCTGTTTTTTTTTTTTTTTTTTTGCCTCATTTTGTCGACCAGTATCTATCCTTCATCTTGGAAGCATGCTCTAGTTAAACCTGTTCCTAAGAAGGGTGACCGCTCTATTCCTTCAAACTACGGACCTATTGCCCTAACCTCCTCTATTGCTTAAGTTTTAGAAAGTTTGCTCAATGCTCACTTCTTGAAACGCCCTGAATTTAACTCACTTATCTTCGATCACCAATATGGCTTCAGCAAGGCCACATCCACTGGTGACCTTCTGTCAAGATCCACTGGTAACCTCCTGTCCTATCTTACTTTGTCGTTGCCCTTGATATCTCTAAGGCTTTTGACAGAGTCTGACACAAGGCTCTGTTGGCCAAACTCCCTGCCTATGGCTTTACCCCTTCTTTCTGTTCTCTGACTTCCAGTATTCTTTCTGAACGTTTTATATCTGTAGTTGTTGATGGTGCGACATCTAGCCCTTTCTCTGTTACCAGTGGTGTTCCACAGGGCTCTGTTCTTTCACCTGCTCTGTTCCTTCTCTTCATCAATGATCTTCCTCTCTTCTTCCATGCCTTTACTGATGATTCTACCCTTCATTTTTTTCTCTGCCTTTTCTTCACAATCTTGATCTGCTACTCATAATCAGTCTCATATCACTCTTCTACTCTCAACTCCGATTTGCAGAGGGTATCTGAGTGGGGCACTCAAAATAAACTTATAATTAAATGCCTCCAAGACACAGTTTCTGGCTATCTATTTATCTTCTTCTCCTCCTGATAACCCTGTTGTCTTCAAAACTTACGAAAGTTACCCTCTTAATTCTATCATCATATTAGGAATTTATACAGCCTCTAACTTGTCTTGTCATTACTTTTCCTATTTACAGTTACTTAAAATTTATAAGGGTCTTATCCATCCCTCTTAGAATACTGGTCACACATTTGGGGTGCTTCTTCTTATACCTATCTCCTTGATAGGGTTGAATCTAAGGCAGTCAGACTCATTAATGATCCTTCTCTAACATCTAATCTGGATTCTTTCTCTCTTTGCCGTAAGGTATCTTCCCTTTCTCTTTTCTATCGCTACTACTTCCATCGCTGCTTTGTTGGCGAGTTGTATCCCTCTCCCACTGCCAAGGCCGCATAACTCTCGCTAAGCGGCCTCATCACTTAGGTACTAAGTGTAGATTTGTAGCTTGCGGATTGGTCGGTGCAGTAACTGCTTCTTCCCATCTAACCTCCAGACTCTGGAACTCTCTTCCTCCTTATGTCTTTCCTAATTCTTATGACCTATCATCCTTCAAAAAGAGGATCTATCATCATCTCAAGGCCTAGTCCTCCATATCTATGGGTCCTCTGTACTTTGTTTTTTCTGTCATTTTACTTTGTGTGACATTACCTCATCTCTGGCTTGTCCTTAACCTTTTTATATTCCTTCGTCTTGGTGTTTTCTCGTGCCCGGGCCTTTAGTGTTTGCCTGTCCCGGTGTCACATTCATAAAAAAAGAAAAAAAACTCACGAAATCTGGAGACCGGATTGCCAGAGTCTTACAAAAAATAAAATGTTAATGGAAAAATGTCATCGTGGCGCCTGCACTTGAGGGGGTTAAATACCAAGGTGATTGTGCTATCGAAAACAAGTCTCCAAAGAGAGGGAGGAATATGACAAACACACCAAACATATATGCCAAATGAACTTGTTGAACTTTTTTGGTAATAGTAAGAACATGTAGCAACTTGTCCTAATAAGCAAAAAAAAAAAAAAAAAGTTAAAACAGAAAGAGAGATCGGGCCTTAGTGAGGAGAACAACGTTTTGGAAGGAGCAGATTGGAAGAAGAGAAAAAGGAAGGTTAGAAGAGTGAGGAAAAGAAGTAAAGGTGGCAAGAATGGAAGGAATTTTGTGAAATGATGGCATGTGGCAGAAAGCGCAAAAATAATGAGCAGCTACTCCCAATTGTGCGCTGGAAATGGTTTGGACAGAGAGAGAGAGAGAGAGAGAGAGAGAGAGAGAGAGAGAGAGAGAGAGAGAGAGAGAGAGAGAGAGTGATGGGCGGTTAATGAAAAAAAAAGTAAAATTAAAGATGAAGAGTCAAATCTTGGGAAGAAATTAAGACTTCTTAGTGGGGAAAGATGAACAATCGTCTGTTAAAAAGAAAAAAAAATCCACAAACCAGTACGCTCAGGAGTCAATGCCATGCCTAATGTTTATAGTTGTACTATCATACTTTGAGTAAGGATTATATGGTTCTTGCTCTGCTTCTCTCGGATTTTCTAATTATTCATGTATAATTTTGCTTTAATTCTTACGGCTTAAGCTAATTTTGCTTTAATTCTTACGGCTTCAGCTCCAAGTTTTCGTTTATTTAAATCACTATTATCGTCAACTTTTGTTTCGTGTGCTACAACCTTTCATTATAATACTGATTATTATTATTATTATTATTATTATTATTATTATTATTATTATTATTATTATTATTATTATTATTATCATAGTTACTAGAGGTAGTCGCAGTTGTAGGGCTTTATCTTGAAAGTGACTAATATTATAATTCAACTGTACATAGTTTTACTTATTTGTCTGTAACTTATCTTTAATCCAAGTAAAAATAATTATATTTATGTATGTGTGCGCGTATTCATGTTCATTAATAATGCGAACATCAATATTGAAAACTTTTACTCAAAACGCTACTTGGGGGCTCTCGTGGTCCCCCGGTCGATATTCATCAACTGCCTACGTACCTGCTGTTTTTTGTGTTATATAATATACAAACATGAAATTATAAACTTCAATAATAACAATAATAATAAAAATAATAATAATAATAATAAGAAGAAGAAGAAAAGAGAGGTGAGTAGCAGCTGCTTATTCTTCGTAATCTTCGTGTTTTTCATCTATTTCTTTTTCTTTCTTTTTTTCTGAGAGCTTCACCCGTAGTGCGGAGAGTGATTAACATACTTGGTCTTATCGTCACTCTCTCACCGGCACTCCATTAGTCTCAAACACTCACCACCCCACCGGCTTCCCTCACCCCAGACGTCGTCTTCGCCTCACGTTCTCATCATTGTCGTTGTCACCTTTCATCGCCTTCATAGTCGTTGCCATCTCTCATCGTCGTCGTTCTTGTGAATACATTTCGTCGACATCCTTGTCTGCGCATATTCAAATCACGCAAAAGGTGCGTCGCTGACGTTTCTCCTCTTGACATTTCCCGCTTGAGGAACACACACTGAGGCAAGGTCGTCTATTTTCGCAAAAGGAAAGATAAGAGAAAAAAAATTAGAGGGTAAGAGGAAGGTCGTTGCGTCCCTGATCTTGTTGGCATCCCTCGTCAACTCTGCAGGCTTAAACGAAGAGAAAATGACGGAGCAGCTTTTTCACAAAATGGGACTCCGATAGGTTAAAAACAAAAAATGAAAATTCATTTTCCTCATTTTTTATTTGCTTCTAAAGGATTCTGTCCCTGCTGAGAGGATGGAGGCAAGATCATAAACTACGCAAGGACGCCAATACGCTCACCTTCGCATCCCAAATTAGCTTTGGTTAAGATTAAAATAAACGAAAAGTGTGACTTCCTGGGTAGCATGCAGGCGCTATGACAATTGAGCTAAGGAACAGGGCGGACTGTATGAAAAAAAGTTGAGAAAATACGCCGACGACAAGTTTAATGAAGTATTTTGTAATATATCGCACACTTATAAACAAACAAACAAACAAACATTTATTTCCATTTTGTACAATGGTTATTCAACATTAATAGTAACTTATAAGTAGACATGTAATTAAACTAATAAATAAGAGGGTTAGACATATAGTTAAATTAAATGTAGCTTTCATAGAAAATAATAATGCTGTAATAAAAATGTTAACAATAATGTTAATAATAAAGTAGTAAGTATGCCACTAGATACAGGATCGTTATTATCGGCATCATTTCCATATTTGTTTCCTTACAATGAAAATAATTAGTTCTTAATAAGCAGCAACTATCTGTCCAAAAGAAAACTATATAGTTTGCCTTTGAAGCTGTGAAGGAGGATGCATTTTTAAGATGCTCTGGAATGTTATTCCAGAGTGTTGGCCCTTTGATAGTGATCATCTTTGAACCTGCTTCTGTGTTTGTTCTGTGAATAAAGAGCTCACTGCTCTGTCTTGTGTTGGTTCCCCTTATATCCCTGACTGTTTTTAAATCAAATAGCCAGCTAGGATAATGATGGTCCAAAATTTTGAATACAAAAACATAAATAGCATAAGCGACCTTATTTTCTGCCTACAGCCACCCAAGTTTATTGAGAGCTGGTGTGATGTGGTCATATTTTCTTATTCCTCCCAGGGCAACTCGAGCTGCAAAATTGATAAGCTTCTGTATTCTGTATATCTGAGTCTTAGTGGTAGCTCCCCAAACAGTTGTGCAGTAATTAATGTGACTTAGGGCTAGAGATTCAACAACAGTTATTCGAGTGGTAGTCTCAAATTTGTCTTTTATACGTGATAAGTACATTAATGTTCCCGTAACCTTTTTGCATACTTTATCTATGTGGGAATCAAACAACAGGTGGTTATCAAAGTGAATTCCTAGGTTTTTGACTGTTTTGCTAGGTGTGATAATATTGTCGCAAAAATTAATTGTTGTGTTTTCTGGAATTTGTGCTATGTGGAACCTTGAACCAATAAATATGCACTGTGTTTTACTTTCGTTTATTAACAGCCCAATTTCTTGGAAATAGGTTTTAATTTTTGACAGTGTTTTCTGCTCTTAAAGTTAGCTCTGGGAGATTATTAATATCACCACTAAGGAGTAGTTGAGTGTCATCTGCATATTGTACGACTAGACAGTCAGAAATGAAAGAAGATAGATCATTTACGTAAATGGAGAAGAGGATAGGACCAAGTACTGATCCCTGTGGAACACCAAATGATACATTTTTTGGCACAGAGATAATGTTGTTAAGACGTATGGACTGTTTACGATTAGATAGATACTCGCTAAACCAGCTTGGATCAATATTTAAGTTAATACATTTACTTAAAAGAATTTCATGGTTTACACTGTCGAAGGCTTTTGATAAGTCTAATAATACAAGCAGAGATATTTTTTTCATATCTATATTATTATATATACTATTCGTAACTTTAAGCAGTGCAGTTTCCGTCGAAAGTTTCGGTCTGAAACCATGTTGGTTAGTACTTAATAGTCTATTTGATTCTAAATATGACATAAGTTGGCATGCAACAATTTTTTCTAATATTTTAGA